>JAVXUP010002377.1:0-137961 GCA_033070095.1 Escallonia herrerae | reverse complement strand
TAATTTCAGTTGCGAAAAATGGATTTCAACCCTGGACCAGAAGATCCGTCCGTATTATACGACCAAGCAAACCATATCAGTACGCTCATATGGGATGGTGGAGTAAGATAGTTATTTTATCAACTTTGTTATTCTTGGGAACGTTGTATATCGTTTAATTTGCTTTAATTGTATTTATTAATTCGTAGGAAAGAGCACTTCTCAACACGGTAGAAGTATCCGATAATTTTAAAGAATGGAAATTGAACAGAACCCAGAAAAGATTACTGCGTGGGATTGGGTTTGGGATTTTCACGCGTGGGCAGATCTTTCAACAACTTGACCGGCACTTAATAGGTGCCCTTGTTGAAAGGTGGAGAAGTGAAACGAATACGTTTCACTTCCCTCTCGGAGAGCTGACAATTACCCTAGAAGATGTAGGGTTCATCTTAGGGTTACCGGTGACGGGGCGGCCGGTAATAGCTCCTCCGTCGGAAGCAACGAATAAGAGGACCGCTAGGGACTTCTTTACTTCGATACCCCAGGATCAATTTAGCACTGGGGGTATCAAGTTGAAATGGTTGGTAGATACCTACAAGGTTCTGCCGGATAACTACACGGATCAGATGCTTGTGCTGTACACACAAGCTTTCCTCTTGTGGGTGATGGGGGCAATTCTGTTCCCAACAACGTCGAAGAATACCGTCAGCGTCAAATATTTACCGTTGTTGGGTAACCTGCTGGAGGTTGGGGATTATGCCTGGGGAGCCGCAACTCTTGCGTACCTCTACCGAGCATTGCACAAGGCAACGAGGCCCGACTCCAAAGCGATATGTGCATGTCTCTCGCTATTGCAGGTATATCATACAATTCTTGATTACTCGCTCGTTTCTTTTTTTTGGGTTGAATTGACAATAAAATTTGACGATACTTTATTTAATTTGTCTTTGCTCTCAGGTGTGGTCTTATGAACACCTTGCTACCGGCGCACCCACGCGTAGGGACGGAACCGATAATGTGTGGCCTCGGTTGTGCGCCTGGGAGTACAGTCGGAAGGACAGCCACTACCAGAGGAGAGACGATCCCCATCACAACATTAC
Organism: Escallonia herrerae; assembly: GCA_033070095.1. Classification (NCBI taxonomy): domain Eukaryota; kingdom Viridiplantae; phylum Streptophyta; class Magnoliopsida; order Escalloniales; family Escalloniaceae; genus Escallonia; species Escallonia herrerae. The sequence goes on along the minus strand of JAVXUP010002377.1, from coordinate 136,882 downwards.
GTACTATCGGGGGGAGCTCGACTCGTTATCTCCTGGCCAGATGCGATGGGCACCGTACAAACATTTGGCGCGACGGGTGGGAGAGTCGTTCGTCTTCACGCTCTCTGGGTTACAACGCACACCCCTGATCCACTTCGAGGTCGCAGAGTGGCAGCTGCCAGATCGCGCCATGCGCCATTTTGAGTGCCTGCAGGGGTTGCCAGCAGGCGCGCCGGATATGAGGCTTAACAGGAACCCACCGGGTGTCCCTCGGTTTGGCAAGGCAAATGCGCACGACTTGTGCGCACGAGAACTTGAGGTTTGGGATTCCTGGCAGGACACGCTGGCGGCCATTGTGTCGGAGCCTGACCCCGTGATCAGTATTGAACAGTACAATGGGTGGTACTACCGCATCACCCGGAGGAGAGTAGCTCCAGTAAGGTTTGAACGCGGGGAGAAGTACCACCCTAGGGGTCAGATCGATGAGCACATGGCATACAATCTGGTAAGTTGGCCAATAAGTGCTTTAATTGAACTTGATGATTCTAACTGTGTATGAGGTTTCTTATTTATTATCTCTCTGGATGTAGGTTAATGCCTCATTCGCCTTCTTCCAGAAGTTGCGCGAGCGGAAGGATTTGGTGGATGCAATGGGCGAGGAGCTTCGCCAACAGGCTGATGCGTTGGCGTATGGCTGCGGGAATTTTTTACACCAAGCATCGGGCCAGCCTTCCGGCGTCAGCGCGGGAATGGGTTATCCGGGGTGGCAGCCCCCATATGTGAGCGAGGGATACACCGATCCCTCGGGACAGACTTCGGGAGTGAGCCAGGGATATGGTGGTCCATCTGTGCCGGGAATGGGTGGTGATTGGGGACAGCCAAGCACCATGGGCCAGGCTCAAGCGCCGTGGGAAGACTACAGTGTGCCCTCCTTCTCTTTGCTATTGGACTCGGAACCCCAACCCTTCTCTCAGAGTCAAGTCACGCAAGACTGGGGTTTCGGACACATCAGTCTGTCGGAGACACTGCCTATTGTCCCATGGGCAGGACCATCTACTGCCGAAGGAGGGCAATATCCCCCGGTCGACCCCCCGGAAGGAGTGCAATATCCCCCCGTCGACCCCCGAGGGCAATATCGCAAAGGGCATCCAGTGAAGCCCCTAAAGCCGCATAAATGCCAAATAATCACAGAGCGTTATTTTAGCGGCTTCCCCCGGGACAAAGCGTTGTATAGTGTGAATCATCCGGAGGGCATGGATTACACTTGCGAGTGGGGAGAAATGGCCTCCCTGGCTCCGGGGAGTTGGTTAGACAACGGTGTCATCTCCACATACGTGGAGATTCTGAAGGAAAGGGGTCGGGAGCGGCTGAACGAGTACCCGGCTGTTTTTTTGGTTGATGCCTTTTTTCATAGCCTCCTAGTGTCTGAATGGCATGAGTGGGTCGAGCAAAGGCGGAAGAAAAAGTTAGGCCAGTGGAGACCGTCCGCTAACCTACGAGCGTATCTTGCTAGGGATAGTCCAGTGAGCGCAAGTGTTGCCGACGTGTTTCTAATCCCATTTTTAGGGGAAAGCCACTGGTACTTGGTTTGCTACGAACCGGTGGAGAAAGTCGTATCGGTGATCGACAGTCTCCACGACGATACCGCCTTTATGCCTGTGCTGCAGATGTACAAAGCCCAGTTGGATTCAATGGTAATATTACGATTGTTGTTTAACAGTTATTGTAACTTGGCATAAATGTTATAACTCGTGTCTTACGCCGTTTTATGTTTCTTGCAGAATATATTTTGTGCAATGGTCAATGGTGTTCGTGGTAACCCTGTACCGGCGCGGCCAAAGCTCGATTGGCGACTGAAGAAGAGGAGGCCCAAGCAACGTAACACTTCGGACTGCGGCGTTTTCCTTTGCATGTACATGGATTACATTTGCCGGTCCGAGAGCCTCAAGGCGGCGGTGTGGAGCCAAGCAGAAGTAGACACCTTTAGATATAGAATGGCTTGGCAAATTATGAAAGGCCGGCCTAGAGCGGTTACGTGTATTGTAAATCCGGCAAATGCCGAGAATCCCTCCCAACATGATTCCCCCCGTTGACATTGTACCATTACACTTTATTTTTTTTTAATAAACTATGAATATTTAGAAAGCTCTCATTGATTTGTGTTGAAGATTATTGATTGATTGTTTTGTCTGATTTCCGTTGAAGATGATTTGAGTTTGGTTTTTTTGGCTCTCACTGAGAATGATTGAAAAGCAAAATCTGTCCGTTAGACAATGTCGTGGACAGTGGGGGAAGTGAATTTTTAAGTGTTATGAGGCATTCTGCTGGCCCGTCCGCTAGACAATGTCGCGGACGGTGGGGGTGGGGAAAATTTTCCAAGTGTTGATATAAGGCAATCTGCTGGCCCGTCCGCTAGACAATGTCGCGGACGGTGGGGGTGGGGAAAAAAACATTCTGCTGGCCCGTCCGCTAGACAATATCGCGGACGGTGGGGTGGGGAAAAAAACATTCTGCTGGCCCGTCCGCTAGACAATATCGCGGACGGTGGGGGTGGGGAAATAAGGCATTCTGCTTGCCCGTCCGCTAGACAATATCGCGGACGGTGGGGGTGGGGAAAAAGGCATTCTGCTGGCCCGTCCGCTACACAATATCGCGGACGGTGGGGGTGGGGAAAAAAACATTTTGCTGGCCCGTCCGCTAGACAATATCGCGGACGGTGGGGGTGGGGAAAAAAACATGCTGGCCCGTCCGCTAGACAATATCGCGGACGGTGGGGGTGGGGAAAAAGGCATTCTGCTGGCCCGTCCGCTAGACAATATCGCGGACGGTGGGGTGGGGAAAAAAACATTCTGCTGGCCCGTCCGCTAGTGAATTTTCTAAGTGTTGGGTTAAGACAGTCTGCTGGTCTGTCTGCTAGACAATGTCGCGGACGGTGGGGGAGGGGAAAATTTTTGAAGGTATTTTCTTGGCCTGTCCGCTAGACACAATGTAGCGTTATGCAGTTTTAATAAATTGGCGTCCGAAGACAATGTATCTCAAACGGCACAATTAAGCGAGAAAAAATTTGGAAACATAATGAACATGTATACAATAAATTTGGTTATTATTAATAAATTAGGGTTCACATTGGGGGAAATAAATTTTTTCACAAGCGCTCCGATCAAAGATTACAACTTGAAAATCCCACCACCCAAGGTGTTCAAACACTACAAAGTCCCCGAGTTCGAGGCCATGCTGGCGCACGAAGATGTTCCAACCCTCTGCGAATTGCTTTTTTTGGGGTCGGCCGGGCTTCAGCTTGATTTCAACCTGCCAGGCCCCCTTGCGGCTATATAATCTTGAACTGTCATGAATTGTTGTAAATTGATTGGTAAAGGCTTCCGGTATGTCCTAACAAACACAATACAAAAAATAGGTTAGTTTTTAACCAAAAGATCAAACTTTTAACACACGAAAATACAGAGAAAGAGGGATGGGCTACAAGTTCATTCTCAAATCCCGGCATCATGACTTTGAAAAAGTGTTTGCCTGCTAGGTGCAAGTTGCCAATAAAATCGTAGGTGGTCTCCGATCCAGAAGCCATCGAGGTCGGCGATGAGGGGAGGACGGTGGTGTCGCCGGAGATGTGGGTCGCCGTAGATGGGGTAGCGGCTTGGGTTAGATGTTCGAGAGAGAGAGAGAGAGAGAGAGAGAGAGATATAGCGGACTGATAAAAGCTGTTGCCCGTTTTGATTAATATGTACAATAGGATAGAGGTCCGCTACATTGTATAGCGGACATAAATGAAGACCAAAAGTTTTTCTGCGATGACGTCCGCTACATTGTATAGCGGACATAAATGAAGACCAAAAGTTTTTCTGCGATGACGTCCGCTACATTGTATAGCAGACATAAATGAAGACCAAAAGTTTTTCTGCGATGACGTCCGCTACATTGTATAGCGGACATAAATGATAACCAAAAAATTAGGACTATGCATATCCGTCCGCTACATCAGAAATCGCTACATCAGAAAAAATAATTCCGGTATTCGGTTGAATAATTATTAGAAAAAATTATTACAAATGTCAAACTTATATAAAAATTATTACAAATGTCAAACTTATACAAAAAATTAAAGGTCCACTGCAGCTTGTCCGTCCTCATCTTCGGCGTCATCTTCTGCCCCATCTTGCAAACCCCCGGGACTTATCCCCAATGCCTTGTAATGGTTCCGCTTGTCGTGGTCGGTCATTTTGTTGCACAATGCACACCTTTGCAGCTTTTTAGGTTGAGTTGCCGTTTCAATTGAGCTTTTCATCCGCGTAGATCTCTTGCGGCCTTTCGTTTGCGATATAATTGGATCCAACGGCCGGATATCATTGTCGCCTTCCTCCCCCGGCTCGTCATCTTCGGATTCCGTCGTAGGCTCGGTGTCAACCGCATTGGTGACTGAAGCTGCTTCCAACTGGTCGACGATGGGCTCTTGCTGCTGAGCTACATCGAGGAGATGTTTATAACCGACCATTGTAGCAGCAGCCTTTACGGACAAACGGGTGAACATCGTCACCAGATGATTATACCGCAACGTCTCTGATTCTTCAAAGTCAGTATACGGGTGCTCCGGAAAGGAAATGGTACCGTGCAACCTGTTTGCACCTTTCGTCCACCGTGGCAAGACGTATTTATCGGGGATTGTCCTGATATTCTTCTGGGTGAAAAACCGCAGAATGTGTCTACACAGGATGCCATGGAACTCAAACTTCTTGCAAACACACGTCACCGAGTCCGTCAATGTGTCGTGGCTCACCGTATAAATTCTGCGCAGCTTCTCAGGGACGAGGTCATTCACGAGCGAATAAACCTTGTACTCACGCGTAGACATTTCTGCCACCTTGTTTATACTGTATCGTCCCGATTTTCGCAGCTCTACTTGGTATAGCAAGAAGATCTCCTTCGTATAGACTTTGGCACCGTTCAGCTCCAGCGGGGTCTCTAGCAACCTTCTCCTTTGTTTGTACGTTGTTGCAAAGTCGGCAGCCCTTTCTTTTACGAACAACGAAGCTACCGCTTTTTGTGCGGATGCAACGAAAGTCTTCAAATTGGTAGCTGTACCCACATAACTATCGAACGTGGCATTCATAGATTCACTCCTGCCCGTCGTTTTCATGCCCGCTGAAAAATACCTCCTCGTGTAAACGCCAATCCATTGCTCTTTGCGCTCGTACAAGTGCCGGAGCCACTCGTTGTCTTGCAATGAGTAATCCCGAACAAGCTTTTCCCACCTCTCCTCGAATTCTTCAATCGTTAAGGACTTGGTAATGCACTTGTCAAAATCCTGTTTAAAGTCTGGATACTTTGCGTACACGTGATGCAGACGTTCAGGGTATTTGTTGCTTATGTGCCAAGTGCACAAGTTGTGCCGGGTGTCTGGGAAGACGGTCGCAATAGCCTTCTTCATTGCCAAATCTTGATCGGTGATGATCACTTTGGGTGCTTTGAAGTTCATTGCTTCCAGCCACGTCCTAAACAACCATACAAAAGAACCCTCGCTCTCGTCCCTTAACAAGGCGAACCCGAACAGGATGGAGTGATAATGATGATTGACGCCGGTGAAAGGAGCGAACGGCATCGAGTACTTGTTGGTACGGTATGTGGTGTCGAAAGTCACGACATCCCCAAAATGCTTATAAGCTAGCCTCGAACGACCGTCGACCCAAAAAATTGTACTAACTCGATGCTCGTCGTCAAGTTTATAGTCGAAGGTAAACTGCGGGTCCTCCATCTGCATCCGTTTCAATAGGCTCATTGTCGATTGCGCATCATTGAGGTCATACGCGGCTCGTCTATGGGTTCGGACCGCGTTACGAACGTCTGTCGTGTTAAAGTTTAAATTTTGAATTCCCCCAGCCTGTTCAGCAAGAACATTAACAATCTCAGTAGGTCCAATTCGCGCATTGCTCATTGTGTGAATTAGGCTCCTCGCGACCTTACCCATCTTCTTGTGTTGATGCATCTGACTCACCTTAGAAGGAGTTACTAACGGGTGATTGTGTGCCAGTTCCAGGCTGGTAATAAGCCAATGATCATGATTGGCTTTGTAGCTTACGAACATCTTGACCTGGCAATTTGTGCGCTCAAAGCAGTCCCGTCTTCTACGCGAATATCCTATTTCGTCATCACTGTCATCATTGCCTACGCGTGTCTCATTTTGCTGTGGATTTCTGCCCCTATGACACTCGTATAAGCGAGAGCATATCTTTTTTGTTACGTTGCTTGTTCTTGTAGTCTTTATTCTAATGCCAAAACCAACCCTCAATGAATACGCTCGAAAACATTCTTCAGCTTCTTCCAATGTTTGAAACGTTCGTCCTAGATACGGATCACTAGCATCTACGGGGACGTTGGAGCTCGACACGAAATCAGACATTGTGAAACAAGACCTGTGTAGAAATAGACTACGCTTAACAATCAAATGGCATTTCTAACTGAAAATATTACCTAAAAATTACAGTGGGCGAATAGACCAATTTAGGATGACAAACATACCGTATGCATAACCCCTGAAAGTGTCTCCAAATTAACAATTATTAATTTATTGAACATAACAAATCAAAATTACTAAGATAAATAGACGAATTCATCATGCCAAAAAATTGAATTAAACTATAATTTTATTTAGAGTTTACAAATTACACCTTTTTTATGAACATCATGTCTAGAACATCACAAATTGAAGAATAGAGTGACAAATTTCTAGAACATAAAAAAAAATCTATACGTTTTTGTCCGACCAAAATAAAATTATATTTTACCATTCAATCCATAAAGAAAACTTCACCATTCGCAAACTTACCTTACTTGAGTGAAGCTAAGTTTTACTCGAAGCTTGAAGGGAGCTGAAAATTGTAGCGAGTCCGAAGGAGGAGAAGAAAATTGTAGCCGAAGGAGCTTGAGGAATTCCGACAACCCGTCGTGTGTAGAAATAAAGGTACAAACACGTGGCAATGTGTCAGTTGAGTCAGTCGTCCGCTACACTGTCTAGCGGACGACATTTTGGCTGTCAACGTGGGCCCAATTATGTGCTCCGCTAGACAGTGTAGCGGAGGGGGTGCAGGGGCAAAATGGTAAAAAGTGTCGTCCGCTAGACAGTGTAGCGGACTGCTGACAGCGCCGCAAAAATACGCGATCTGGGCCGTCCATCCCTTCGGGATGGACGGTCAGATCGCGCTAGCAAGATCTCCCATTTTGCTAGCGCTATCAATGGATCAGCTCCCATATATATATATATATATATATATATATATATATATATATATATATATATATATATATATATATATATATATAGATTGTCAGAAAAATTGCAGTGTTTTTTGTTTTTTGCCTTTTTCTGGTAAGATAGAATATTGGGGGGAGAATTGTGAAGACACCCCTTGAAGAACTTTTCTCCACTGTGTGTCTGGCAAGGAAAAAATTGCATTCACTTTTTTCCACTGTTTGGACAAACTTTATCTAAAACAATTTTTTTTTGCCATCGTTACAAACATGGAAATAAAATTGCAAACGACAACCTAAGAACTCGAGCTGAATTTCAGTTTTGGAATTAACCTTTTATAATGTATTTAATTTTAAATATTGAAGATTGTAGTCCATATGTTCGAACTATGTTGGTTGGTCAAATAACTAGTCCCCAAGACTAAATTGGAGTATAATCATCATGATAAAATGATGTTACCTATGCATGTAGGGAAAAGTTATTCTGTATAGGGAAAATTACAGTAAATTGCCTAAAGTTTACCTCTGTTTCTCCTCTAAGATTCTGAAGTTTCAATTTAAACACATAGCACCCTAGAGTTAAGGATTCATTTCAATTGGACACAGAATTCTTTTTCCGATTAGAAAGAGGTGACTGGTCGTCCACCTTGAGCGGCAATTTAGGTAACAAACAAAAAGAAATTATTTTGAGAGAAATTATGTTGGTCTCTCTGTCTCTCTGTCTCTCTCTCTCTCTCACTCACACACACACACACACACACACACACACACCGCTCTCGCACATGCGTGAAAACACCCACCTACAACCCACCAGCACATAATGGTTCCCTCTACCATCCCTCCTAATCACGCACCAAATACACATCCACCATCACAACAAACACAACACCCAATATCCATCGCCCCATACATCACCCACTAACACACACATTATCTTCACACATAAAAGGAATGCACACACACCCATACAAGGTGGTGCCACCCCCTTTCCCCCGCCCCCACCATCCTCCCTAATCACCCAACACAAACACCCACACAACACACAGACAGACACCCCACACAAAAAGTATGGGTATCATGTGTTTATGGTGGAGAAATATGTCGTCGCCAGCAGTTGACGAGGCTCCGCACGTCGACAGCCAGCATAAGCTGCTGTAGGAATCTAGCCAACACAATTTTTACAATCACTGCTTGGGCTTCTACAACCTCGTCCAATCTTTGAATCACCGGCGATAGATCGAAATGGCCTAAATGATTGGGGAACAATAAAGGGCCAACCTCCGGCCAACCTTATCAAATCATGGCAGCTCTGCATGGCTGCGACACTTCCACCACTAGCTAACATCGCAACAACAAGCTAAGTCAGGAGTTTGTATCCCTAAATGAATAATTTTTAGGCGTGTTTGTGGTGGGTGATTAGCGAGGGATGGTAGGTGCGCATAGTGTGGTGTTTCTGTGTGTGCAGATGGTGACTGGGGGGCAATAACGACAGTCTCTTTGTGTGGGCTTTGTTTTTGTGTGTGGGTATGTGCGCGTTTGATTGATGATTTTTTTTTTTGGAGGGGGGGGGGGGGGCATCGTCTATGGGTGGGTGAGTGTTTCTGTATGTCTATGAGAAAGATTGAGAGAGAGAAGAACTAACACAATTTCTGCTAGAATCATTTGTTACTAAAATTACCCCTCAATATGGACGGCCATCCGCTTCTTTGAAAAGGGAAAAATAATTTTGGGTCTAATTTGAACGAATATTCAATTGTAGGTTGTTACGTATTTAAATCGAAATCTCAGGATTTATTGATTTAGGTGAATAATCTATGTAAACCTCAGGGGATTTAGTGTTATTTCCTCTTTTATTTATGCTCTAAACACCGATGGACACCATTTATGTCCTGACCTGAGCATAATAGAGTTAAACTAACCCGAGCTCTCGAAGATGAACATTATTTGGTTGTCCCCCCCAAAAAAGAAGAAGATGAACATTATTGGATCTAATCAAACCATCCCACGCGATCTTCCATTGTCTCTTTCTTAGTTGTTGCCACTCTTCATCTTAGTTCTCTACAGTAGGCAGCTTAAAGTTTAGATGCGTATCTCCTAAGTTGATTGATGTATTGACTGTTGAGTAAAGTCTCATCTTCCTAGAGTTTTCTATGCCCAACTAGCCTTCAATCATGGATATGGGTAGATGGGCTTGTAGGCTTCGAAGTAAAACAATTTTTTGCCCGGGAAAGGTTTGCATGGTTGAATGCAAACTCGGTGCAACAACATATTTTAGTAGATAAAATTGGAATGCTTACGTCTCTTGTGACATTCGATTTTTTATTTCATTTATTGAATATTGAATTCAACTCGAATGACATTATATAAAGGCAAAATCTAACGCTAAAGTTTGTAGCTAAAATAACACGGTGACGAAGACAAGAAGTATAACTACCACCATGAAGTATGCATTGTTTTGGCAAAAGCTGTGTTTACTTTAACAATGTGGTTGAACGTTGTAGATAATATAAATTTAGAGTAAAAATAAAGAATAAAGTTAACATCTTCATTACAAAAACTTCTCCCAACATTTTGCAAACAAAATTCGTATTCGAGCTCGACAGTAGTCATATGAAGTCGACTTTTAGGGGTAAAGCGAGCGCGAAGCTTTGATATTCCCTGCTTTCGAAAAACCCCAAGACATAATCTAGTGAAATGAGGAAATTTGTCACTAAAGAAGGTATTTTGTCGCCAAAAACGGGAAGCGTAGTTAAAACCTTTTTCTTTTGAACTAGTCTCGTTATCCTATTGTCATATCATCTCACTTCTTAGTTCTAACAGAGCAAAGAAAGAAAAGCAGCAAAAAAATGGCGACTCTGGTGGGAACGCCATGGCTGAGAATCAGGGTTCCTTCATCTCTTTGCTACCACCATTGCAGCAAAATCTCTGTTCTCCGAAGAACAACAAGAAGATGCTTCTCAGTCACCGCGTCGTCATCTGAGGCTCCCCAAGTACCCGTACGCGTCCGCTTTGCGCCCTCGCCCACAGGAAATCTCCACGTGGGAGGCGCCCGAACAGCCCTATTCAACTACCTTTTCGCCAGGTAAAACTCTGTGTGTGTGTGCGGGCGCTCGCTCGCGAATGGCCATGAAACGATCGCGTATTGTTGTTGTGGTTGCAGGTCGAAAGGTGGAAAATTTGTGCTGAGAATAGAAGACACGGACTTGGAGAGGTCCACCAGGGAATCAGAGGAGGCCGTGCTGCAGGATCTTTCTTGGCTGGGTCTTGATTGGGATGAAGGTTTTCATTTTCTCTTCAATTAGTGTCCTACATTTCAATTTTTTTTGATGTTTTTTATAGTTGAGCTGTTATCTTAATTTTCGTGCATTTGAGTAAAGGATTTCAAGTTGGCCTTCAATTAGTGTCCTACATTTCAATTTTTTTGATGTTTTTATAGTTGAGCTGTTATCTTAATTTTCGTGCATTTGAGTAAAGGATTTCAAGTTGGTATCTGAGAAATTGTCGTTTAGATCTTGGGTTTGGATGTGTACTCAAATATCGGGACAGAGGGAGTATAAGGTGTCTCAAGGGAGGTTAATCTGTAGACGACACATCTAAGTGTAATGATATGTGCGAGAGTTTGAAACAGGCTGCTATCACCCAAGGCTTTGTATCTAGTAATCTTGTCTATACCACCTTTGTCCGAGCTCTTGAACCTACAATGAAAGGGTACTAATATAACTTGAGGCTATAACAGCGCTAGTCCAGAACATGGCATCCGCAGACCGACCTTTGCTGGTTATTCTGGAGAAACGAGGGAAAGCTGCAAAGTTGTATGCCAGATTGAGTATGGTAGTGCATCCGGCCGACTGTCAAAGATGGAAATAGCTTCGTAGTATGACTGCATTGATCACGCACCACCTATCAGCCGGACCTCTATAAATGTGCCTAAACGTGGTGGGGCATTGCGGCTGTTGTAACAGCAGGGAGGCTAGGCTAAGGGCCCCATTGACCTGGGGTGATCTAAACGTGTCATCACTCTTGAAGGTGCCAGTGAGCATTAGCAACGTCAGCTGCGTGTGAACGTGACCGTGTCACTCATAAGCACGCCTGTAGCATTGTGTGTGCACCCTGGGAATGGGGATAGCTCCCTGAGGGAGGTAAGCAAACTGTTCTTGTGAAAGGATGCCCAGGCGGTTGTGCATCCTGTGAGGTGTCTCTTGTAACATCACAGGGTGGGGCACCCACTGCAGGACACCTCGGCAAGGACATTACGTTGGATGTTCAAACGTCATAGCCTTCAGCACCAACACGTTATGCTGTGGGCCTTCTGTTAGGGCCCCTGGGCCCTTCGATCCTTGTAAGATTCGAACATTTGGTCAAAATGGCCTCTCCAGGCTGACTAAAAGCCATGTGTTGATGACCAAATGGCCTTGTAACACAAGTTAAGAGGAGAAGGTGATGCGTCTATATCTTTGGGTTGTAGAGACACAGGTAAACAAGTGAAATCAGAGGAAATGCGAGGGGCGAAAGAGTAGCAAGATTTTTGTTAACCAGAGTTCAGTTCTCTGGTATGTTAGGAGCTATGTGAGGTTAGTGCGTCTATATGTAGTGGTGAGAGCCCAGGGGAGTTGTAGAGCCAAAGCATATAAATATTGTGGCCTTTGTAGACCAGACTGCTGTTAATGTCACATAGCAGTCATGCAAAAGTCGCCGGACTTTCCACCTACCCAAAAGCCGAGACTTCAAGAAGTCACCTACAAAGGTGAGATGTAATACTTCTGAGCGTTGGAATACATGTCCGAGGTGCATCCCCATCAATGATAGACATAGTATGATTATCCATGTTTTTACTTTAGAGGAATTTGGCAAGTAACAGGTACCTCTTGCGGTATGGGGACCACCTTTACAGTATTAAAGTGTACCTCCATCTCTCTTGTTCCCTGGTTCTCGAGGCAATCACCTTTAGGACAGCGTTCATTCTTGCTGAGGCGCATGACTTGTCCTCGGCAGCTATAATTAGGAAGTCCTCTCATGTGGACCGTTAACGTGCTGCTATGGATGGAGAGTTAGACGTCCTTAGACCAGATGATGTCCTTGGCAGGTTGTTTTGAGATGGTCATTAGGTCCTTGGCCTCGTGTCACTGATCATGTAAGATGTATCTTCAAGGGGTTGACTGAAAATCTTGGGCTGACCCCTTCATGGATTCTTATCCTGATAGGTAGCTCTTTGATAATCATCTGTACAAATGTAATACTGAATCAAATGGCATTTAATTCTATGGAATGCAGAAGCATAAAATTTTGGTAGCTTCCAAGAAGAAATGCAGTGCTACAGTTGAAGGAAGCCAACTGCATTTTTTTCACTTTTAGAGCTATCAAATAAACTGGTGGACTATGCTAGTATATATCTTCATGGAGCGGCTGAGGCAATTGGATTCAGCCCTTCCTGGATCCTCCTCCTGACATGTTGGTCATGCAATTAGTCATCTCTATATATGTAATCCTAAATTTATAGGGCATTGACATTTGACTGTACAAATGTTGTAGCTCGAATTCATTGCCTTCAAGAAGAAATGCAATATTAGAGATACTGCTAGAAAGAGTTCATTGTTATCAGTTACTGAAGTTTATTTTGAGTTGAACTGTATTTTGATATGTGTCTCTGTAATTGTGTCCTGTTGTTGTTTCTTCGCTTCCCTCACTTTTAACTTGCCACATGCAACTTCTGTCCATTTTAAGTGAGCTGCAAACATCACGTATCTATACCGCTCTGGTTGACCATTCATAAACTTTTAAGTATTTATCTACTAGTATATCTATCGTAGAGTATTATCATCAAAAACAAAAGGAGGAAAAAGTTTTGTGGGGTAATCAATTTGCATACTACACCGCAAAAAGTGTTTGCTCTCAACATAGAGAGCAAACACTTTTATGTGGGACTTGTTGTCAATTAAGTAGGGGGATACTTACGATACTGATTTTACATAGTGATCCAGACTTAATCTTGCTTGTTCCATGTTATGACCTAGTTACATATGTGTTTCCCAATGTTTGAATTTCACTCTTGACTTTGAGCAGAATTTCATTATTTTAGAAAATAGGTTTGAAGCATTTTAGAAACATTGCTCACTTGCTACATGTGGTAAATATGTAGGCCCTGGTGTTGGTGGAGACTATGGTCCTTATCGGCAGTCTGAAAGAAATGCTTTATACAAGCAATATGCTGAAAAGCTTTTAGAGTCTGGTCATGTTTATCGCTGCTTTTGTTCTAATGAGGTAAATGTGCTAATCTTGGTAGATCTTTGCATAATTAAACTGTGCGTACTCCTCCCTTCGTGGTGGTGGGGAATCCCACTCCTTGTAGCTCTTGATGTCATACGATATTATGGCAATTATTGTACAACAGGATTGGGCATTTTGGTAATCTTTGCATGTGTTCAAGAAATGTACATTGTTCCCACCCCTTGAATAAGGAAGTATAATGTTCTGCTTTGCAAATGGAAATGCAGCTAAGGCCCTTTCTTATTTTTGTTTGGGGTTTTGCGGTGTGTGTTGGTCTGGATTTTTTGTGTGGTGTGTGTGTTGGTTGGGGGGGGGGGGGGGGGGTTGTGGTTTGTGGAGTTTCAGGTAGGTTTTCTGGTACACCTTGATTTGGTGATCTTTATTCAAATTGCTAAAATCTGTGATACCTACGAGATCTTGAAGCCTCATACTTTAAGTTGTATTTGCATTTGAAAAACATTATAGAATGGTGTTAAGGGGACACAGAGAACTAAGTAGCACAGGCACGGACACCGCATCTGATAGTTACGGGGACACCGGACGCCGCAATTTCCAAAATAACAAAATTTGGACAGAACTAAATATCTTTATGTATATATTATATACGGGAATGTTTATATAAGTTTCGAGCATATTCCGCCCTCAGGAAAAAGTAAAAAACCAACTGATACACCAAATTGGAGTATACTTGAAAACAAGTTACTATAGATGTTTTATTGCAAGATCCCATAGAACACGCCAAAAGGAAAAGATAAATGGCTTTTATCTCTTCCATCCACCAGGATTTAATTAACATCAATTGCCTCGTCACGTTTATTGTCCTCCGGATCTCCATCATCAATCGATTCCATGCACATGCTTTTCAATTGAGAGATTCGTCTTCTATTTTAGATTGTCTTTGTCGAAGAGTTAACTCCCTCTCAGTTAGGCATAAGTTGATTGGATTACAATCTACCATTAGGGTTTGCCCTAGTCTTCTGATTTATAACACAACCCCAACTTTCTCTAAAATTCCATCATTATCGTCAATTAAAGTTTAAAAATATGCAGTTTTGCCCCATTTGTGTTAGACGCTAAAAGTGTCCGATAATTAAAATATATATGTATATGCATATGTATACGCACACATGCACTCGCACACACACATACACACACACAGCTCCATATATATATATATATATATGAAGGTGGTCCGTTGATAGCGCTAGCAAAATAAGAGAAGTTGCTAGCGCGATCTGGTCGTTTATGCGCGATCTGTGGACGGTCCAGATCTTTTTTTTACGTTTTTTAAAGTCCGTCTGCTACATAATGTAGCGGACTATTTTTTGACAAAAATACCCTGCAGTTCAAAAAGAGCCCATCCGCAACATTATGTAGCGGATTCTTGCCTCTCTTCTTTCTCTCATCATTTTTTTTCTCTCTCTCTCATTCCCTTATTAATTTTCTGACTCTTTTTCTTCTCTCTGTTTCTCCTCTTTCTCTCTCCTCTCTCAAGCATAATTGGTTGTTTAAAACCTTGACAGTTCCAACGGGATTGCAAACAGAGGAGGCTGTTGTTCGAGCAGATATACAAAAACCCAGTTAGCAAAAGTTGATCAAGAAGGGAATATAAGTGATTTTGAGAAACCCTTTTGTACTTCCTTGTACGTTTCTTGGCTTATTGGTAACAAGGCTGGCTATTCTGAGATTATGACATCAAAGGCTGAGAGGAAACTGAGAGGTGGAAGGAGGAAGGATTTATGCAGATATAGAAGAAGGAAAATTTGAAACAGTGGGAAGATATTGTCAAGATTTTTAGCTTCTACAAACGTTTCCTAACCCTTCTGCTATTTGGAGGTGAAGATCAGCAAGCCATGGACCGGAGATAAAACTTGAAAAATGGTTTATTACCCATCCGCTACATAATGTAGTGGATGATGGATACCCATTTCACCCATTTCTTTCTCTCATAGAATGAATCAGGCCCTGTCTCTCTCTTTTTGTCTTAAGTCATGTAATGAACCAGTGGCTTTGTATCTCGAGTAAGAGCTTACAGTTCTTGAGATTTCAAAACCCATTTGACACCAATACTGAAAATTATGGCTAGCATGTTGGAACCCATTTGACCCATGAACCATTCCCGTATGACTTCTCATGAACTCTCATTTTTTCAAGCTGCCTCTTAGATAGTCTTGCATTTCCATGTCTGGGCCTTCCATCAGTGGACTCAACTGTACAGGGTAGCACAACCTCTGTTTCCTTCCACTTGTTGACCCCATTTCTTCTTTTTAACTACTCAGATGAGAAGGATCGAAACAAGTAAAAAGCTTTACCCAAATGTATTTCAAAGAGATAGGGGAGAGAGAGAGAGAGAAAGGGGAGAGAGAGAGTCAGAAAATTAATAAGAGAGCGAGAGAGAAAAAAAATGATGAGAGAGTAGAAAGAATGTCAGAGCATTAATGAGGGAAATGAGAGAGAAAGAGAAAAAGGCTGAAATGATTTGTCCGCTACATAATGTTGCGGATGGGCTCTTTTTGAATTGCAGGGTATTTTTGTCAAAAAATTTTCTGCTACATTATGTAGCAGACAGACTTTAAAAAAACGTAAAAAAAATATCTGGACCGTCCACAGATTGAGCGTGGACGGCCAGATCGCGCTAGCAACTTTTATTTTGCTAGCGCTATCAACGGATCAGCTCTCTCTATATATAGGGTCGTGATCCATTGCTAGCGCTACCAGCGCGATTTGGCCGTGGTTTTTTGTCGTTTGCTACATAATGAAGTGGATGACGAAAAAAATGGCCGCCCCCCGCTCACAATCTGGCCGTCTACAACGCGATCTAGATGGCTAGATCGCGCTGGCAACTTGGGTTAAGTTGCCAGCGCTAGCAATGGATCATGACCCATATATATATGTGTGTGTGTGTGTGTATACACACACATATGTGTATATATATGTCCGGACACCGCCAAGAGGTGTCCGACACGTGTCCGGAGGTGTTCGAGAGGTGTCTGGGTGTCGGTAGGTGTCGCACAAGATACCTCAACCAAGAAGAGGTGTCCGTGCTTCCTAGTAGAGGAAGAATCTTCACCCAAGTCTTCATTGGGTTGTCAAGTGCGGCGTTTATGATGATTCTACTTAGACAAAAAGACATCACTTTTTGAGTATCTGCACTTTTAGTCCTAATAACCAGATGATTGCATAGGGTCCATTTTTCTCCCCCTTCCCTCCTAACTCCATTGAACGACTACTTTTTTTGGTTTCTAGTTGAACCCAAGCTACGTAGCTCCCCCGGACACTGAACATAGTGGTAGAAAGAGTACCATGCTGCGTCTGGACTTCAAACGGCTTAGCTTTAACCATGTTATGTTAAAGGTCTCTGAATTTATATCATGTTGAGTTCAAGGGCAAAGTTTTCTGATTCTTTGTAGTTTCATTGGTCTAGCAGCACATACCATATACCATTTCAGAGCACATCTTCACATCTTCCCTGGTAAACTAAATTGTGGGAATTTGGCGCCTTCCGGATTGTATATAGTTTTGATGTATTCAATTTTCTTCCTTTGTCTAGACTACAAGTCTACAACCGCTGCTTCCATAATTCTCTGCATCATGGTTAGTCGCCTCTGCATCATGTCACCATTCTAAATGGTCGACTTTCATCAGTGTTGCTGAACTTAATCTTGTACTTATAGAGTCATCTTTCAAATTCGCAGGAACTAGAGAAAATGAAGGAGATTGCCAAGCTAAAGCAACTGCCTCCAGTATACGGCGGAAAGTGGGCCAGAGCCACGGATGAGGAAGTGCAAGAAGAGCTGACTAAAGGATCTCCGTATACATATCGATTTCGGGTGCCCAAGGAAGGGAACTTGAAAATAGTTGACCTCATCAGAGGCAAAGTGAGCGCTGTTCTTGACTTTTACTGCAAGATACGTTTATTTTTATTTGGTCCTCGACTCCCCTGGCACCTTTGTGGTCTTGAAACCTTTAAATACAAACTGGTGGCCTAGTTTACTGTCGTTTCTGCGCCATTCAGCAGTCAATCGGGTCCATTTTGGTGAGATGGATAGAGCTTGGTTTGAAAAGCTAGTAGAGTTAAAGCCAATTAAACCCCATGCAGTAGAGCTGTAGCTTTATTTGGTGAATGTTCGAAATCTATGATTCATTTATTTTTCTCTAATTTTGGCGTGAATATACTGGAAGAAGCACCACAAATTGATGAGGATTCTTGGCGAGTCCTTTGTTCTTGAGGGAAAGTAATGTAGTTTGTTCTATTGGGCCCAGCCGCCCCCCCCCCCTCTCCCAAAAAAAAAAAAAAACCCCACCCCACACACGTACATGCGGGGAAAAAACATAGACATAAGCAGAACAGTAGGAAATTCCATAGCCCTGTTACATAAACTCTATTTCGGTTCTCAAACGTAATATTCAAACGAGCTGATTGTTAACTAGAATAACCCGAAAGGAATTGTCCCAGTGCCTTAATTTTTTTATGGGCTACGTAACTCTTATTTATCCTTGAGTGCATTACCCGAACGGTACATGTTTAGCCCCTCACGAGCCTTGAGAATCAATGTTAAGCTACTAAGTAACCTAGCAAAAAAGATGCTAGAAAGCTTGGAATTATAGAAGTATTATGTGCCATAGAAAATACACTGTTGTAACTGCATCATTGAATGGAGTGAACTATAGTTTGGATGTGGGTGCATCATTACCCTCCATGGAGAAAAATGATGGGGGCAATCGTTTGAAGGAAACCAAAAATTTGCAGAATTTTTTACTTCTGACTGTAGTCTTGCCTTTCTAAACAACTGGTACAGCCATTGGGCGCTATCTGTAGAGCTCTCAAAAGGCTGGACTTGCGAGTTTCCTTCTTTTTCGTTTCTTGTTTTTTTGGGGGGTGGGGGTTTCTGTTGTGGCTTGTTTTAAAATGGTCATTCTTCGTGTTGAAGTTTGCTAATTTTGTTTGATAGTGTAATGAAGGTTAGTTGGAACTTGGACACGCTTGGAGATTTCGTGATTATGAGAAGTAATGGACAACCTGTTTACAATTTTTGTGTCACTGTTGATGATGCTACCATGGCTATTTCACATGTTATAAGGTGAAGGTGCTGTTACTCTTTTCCGTATTGCAATGTGCCAATCTACATTTGATTCCAGTTTACCACCAATTTCTCTT
The DNA here is from genome assembly GCA_033070095.1 of Escallonia herrerae. Classification (NCBI taxonomy): domain Eukaryota; kingdom Viridiplantae; phylum Streptophyta; class Magnoliopsida; order Escalloniales; family Escalloniaceae; genus Escallonia; species Escallonia herrerae. The sequence goes on along the minus strand of JAVXUP010002377.1, from coordinate 118,224 downwards.
GCTTTGATCCCCTACCGGGAGTTATGCTCTAATATGTCACTATTTAATATTTATCTTCAAACTTGGCCTACAGAGCAGAAGAGCATTTGCCAAATACTCTGAGGCAGGCATTAATATATAAGGTATATTCTTCCCCCCACCCCCCAAACTTTTGTTTGTCCTCTAACTTCCGGGAGAGAGGACTGGAATGCATGTGTTACTCCATTTCAGGCTCTTGGCTTCCAAATGCCTTTCTTTGCACATGTTTCTTTGATTCTTGCGCCTGATAGGAGCAAATTGTCAAAACGACATGGTGCAACTTCAGTGGGTCAGGTAATTAGCTGTTTTGCAGTCCAGTTATGTATTTGTCAGTTATGCTCTCTGATTTGAATATTATTCATGCGTTGTTCCTTTCATTTTCTTTCAAGTTGGTGGAATTGACCTTACCAGCTTTTTGTTACTATAATCCGACAGTTCAGAGAGATGGGTTATTTGCCCGAGGGAATGGTGAACTATCTAGCATTGTTGGGTTGGGGTGATGGTACTGAAAATGAATTTTTTAGCCTTGAGCAACTAGGTTCGTCAGTCTCCCTTGGCTAAGTTCTGTTCATAATATTAGCTATCGGCTTCTGCTAATACATGTTTTATTACCGTGAAACCATTTTTCTGGCTGAGAAATCGTTTTTTATTGTTTTCAGTTGAGAAGTTCTCGATCGAGCGTGTCAACAAAAGTGGGGCCATTTTTGATAATACCAAATTGAGGTTATCATGACTTTCAGCTATATATCTCAGAATCCTACTTTATGCATGTGCGAAAACCATAGCTGTTATGTTTTCCTCTTTCTAGTTTCGTATTTAATTTCTCTATTCTGTAAGGCATTTCAATTGTTTATAAATGTTTTTATGTTGTAAAGGTGGATGAACGGTCAGCATCTAAGATCTCTTCCGGCAGAAGAGTTAACCAAGCTTATTGGCACTCGCTGGCAGAGCACTGGCATCCTAAATGAATCTGGAGGAGTTTTTGTAGAAGTAAGAGTTCTCCCTTCACATTTCTCTTGGAGGCATTGGTTTTCTCTTGCCAAATTGCCAGTGAATGGTGTTCTAGTTTATACTATTGTGGCATGAAATTTAACTGTCGAACTTCTGTTGCTCATGTTTTACGTCTCTGTTTATGCCATATCTCATAAGCATGCAAATGGATGTATGTACTAACTTTACTAAAGTACTTTTGTCTGAACAGGAGGCTGTTGACCTGCTTAAAGATGGAATTGACTTGATAACAGATTCGGACACTGCACTTGCAAACTTGTTATCTTATCCTTTATATTCTACCTTGGCCAGGTAATTCCAGAACTCTTTGCTCTTAAATGGTTATTTCTCTGAGCTCTTCTCGCCCATTCTGTCTTTCAAACTCCTTTATCTAATCCGTTCGAATTGCATCATACCTTTACACTTCGCTGCAGTGTTCTCAAAAGTTCTTTACTTTTTTTCATCTGTTTATAGACAGAATCATTTAAAATTTTGCCAAGATGTATCTATGAAGGACTGTCTGTCTGCTGTATGCAGTTCTGAAGGTAAACCCGTTTTAGAAGATAAGCTTACTGAAGTTGCGGCCAGCTTGTTAGCTGCCTATGATAGTGGTGAGTTACTTGGTGCACTTGGAGAAGGCAAAGCTGGATGGCAGAAATGGGTGAAGAGCTTTGGAAAATCACTGAACCGCAAGGTTGGTTAATTGACATGGTTGATAATAGTGATCTCTGTCTGTTCTTGGTGGTTGTTTTTTTCTCATTTGACTAATGTTTTCAATTCTGTCCATGCTTCATGCAGGGAAAATCTCTCTTCATGCCCCTCCGTGTTTTGTTAACAGGAAAGCTCCACGGTCCGGATATGGGAGCTAGCGTGCTTTTACTTAATAGAGCTGGAAACAGCGGCGTTGTATCACCTCAATCTGGTTTTGTGACTTTGGATGAGAGGTTCAAAGTGCTGAGAGAACTAGACTGGGATTCGTTTTACAAAAATCCGCCTGCATTGGAGTCTGCTGCCGCTGTTTCTCAGTGAAACCCATCAGAGGTTTTAGGGTTATTGCATAGGACAGAGTTTAGGGATTCCTCCGAGCCACTTTTGAGTTGTGCCTCCCAGCATAGTATATGTGATTGTGTTTGCCTCTTGTGCAGGTGTTTGAGCTTCACAATTTCCATTTTTTTGGCTTTTCTTTGCCACGATATCAGGACGAAAACATGCAGTTTTGATCTTAGGTGAAGTTGTCCTCTACAAGCAGTTTTGTTTTTTCCGATATGTCGGTCCAAAGGTATCTAGTATTTGGCTTGGAAGAAGTACCAGAACTTCTATTTGTGATGTACGGTATATTGTGATCGTGTGCTTAATTTTGTTAGTCACGTTTTTATAGAGATCTTTAGCAACAATTTTTAACAGTATTTAGCGTCACTAGTTAAAAGTCACTGACATATTCAGTAACCATATCTGTTGCCACTGCAATCCAGGATGTAGCTACAGTGTTTCCATCTTGAAATACAGCACTGCATAAACAGCACAGAGTGGCTTCACGTGTGCAGTCTTCCTGGCCTTTCGGCTAGGAAAAAGTCATGCATGTAATGTTTCTGTTTTCACTTATGCTTCCTTTCAAAATGCCATGTGTAGTGCTTTAATGCATCTCTTTCCTTTGGGCTAGGGGTGTCAATCGCAACCCAAACCCACCCATTAACCTGCTCAGAACCACTCATTTAAATGCCACCCAAACCCACCCATTTAATAATTGGGTCTTAATGGGTTAGCTATTTTTACAACCCAATAACCCACTGTTTTAAATGGGTTTTAAGTGGGTGCCAATGAAACCATTTAAATTAACTATGTTGACCAATAAGTCTCGGCCATCCCATGATGGCAACAACGGATCGACTGTCGCCACTCGTGCCCCGCCTCGGCCATCCCATGATGGCAACAACGGATTGACTGTCGCCAATCGTGCTCCGCTGGCGCTGCCGCCATCAGATGTCGGAGTTTTAACTCACTGCCGTCCTCATCGTCCTGTCGCCACCACAAGAAATAGTACACCACCCACAACCAAACACCATCCTCAATCCAAAAGCTTCAAAAATGTCATCTCTTGAAAATTTCGGCGAAGTCCTCGAGCGAGATTCTAGAAATTAGAGCCATCCAGGTTTAGATCTATTGTAGATCTAGGTTTCAAGGTAAGGATGGCCTCCAAACTACTAACGGGTGGCTCAAATGGAGGCAGGGGCGGTGGTGTTGAGAGTGGTGGCGGTGGTCGTCGACGTAACGGCGGTAGTAGCCCGACAAGGCTCAGATCTGCGGCGGGGCTGTTTGGTAGATGTGCATATTTTGGTTTGGCGGCGGGGTTGTGGTTGCGTTCGGTATGGTGGTGGTTGACCATGGAATGGTCTCGGATCTACGGCGGGGCTGTTTGGTAGATGTGCATATTTTGGTTTGGCGGCGGGGCTGTGGTCGTGTTCGGTATGGTGGTTGTTGAACACAGAATGGTGGTAGCAGGTTGCCTGATGTAGTTGTCGCTGGTGTAACAGCGGCCGAGGTCGCCGGTGCGGCCACGGTTGCTAGTCTGCAGTGATGATGAAGATGAGGAGAGAGAGTCGAGCATTAACTTGACGAGCCCCATTTCTACAGCTTCAAATAAAAATTTTTAATCAATACATATGGGTCATTTCTACTGATGGGTGAAACCAACCCAATTAATAGAGGACCCATTTAACCCGCAATTAAATGAGTTTAAATGGGTAAGTCGCCCATTTATACCCAACCCATTTAATTCACACCAAAACCCAACCCACCCACGCAGTTTGCCACCTCTACTTTGGGCTAATGTAGTGCATCGTTGTAAGACAAAAATAAATGGTCAAGTATGCCAATTTTAGTATTTCTTTTCGTGTTAAATGTTGGGCAAGCTTTTATTTAAAATGTAACCTAACCTAACCGTCCGGCCTAAACCTAAAGCACGTAGTAAATTGAGAGCCGGCCAAAACCGTTGAACCAATGGTCGAAGGGGTCAAACTAATCATGAACATCCACACGAGGCCTCTATTGTTACAGACCAAGCTTCAAAAGTCCACTCTCGTCTATTCCTTCATTGATACAGAGAGAGGGGAAAGAGAGAGAGAGACAACAAAAAGAGATTTATCCATAAAATGCATTCATAACTTCTTTCTTTTCAGTCCGCAAATCATATTGCGTATGTACATGTAACAACTTCAGGGGCACAATGTTAATGAATCTACATGGGACTCTGGGGGTTGGGGTATCCCCTTAAGAAAATGAAAATGCAAAAATACTTTAGAAAATAGACGAAAGGACCGTTGGGTTGAAGGCTACAAGGAAAAGCGAAAAAACTTTTTGGGATGTAGCAACGAGAGGCATTAGGCGTGACTCCAGCTCAAGGTTCCAAAAGTAGCTTATAGCTTAGAAGCATTAGCTGTGCTTCTGCGCAAGGCAATTGCTGCTTTCGAACCGTTGGGACGGCCCAAATGCTTGCTAATGTATTCCCCAGCAAACATGAGTTTTTCGAGGTTGACCCCTGTCTTGACCCCAAGTCCATTGAGCATATAAACGACGTCCTCAGTTGCAACATTCCCAGAAGCACCTTTAGCATATGGGCAACCCCCAAGACCTGCTACAGATGAATCCACTGTGCTGATCCCCATCTGTGAAAAAAAAAACGAAGAAAAAAAAACTCCAGTATAAGAATATCTGTAAAGGATAAATGAAAGGTTTGTCACAAGAACAGACTAGAATCGGTCATTGGAGGAGTTACCTGGAGCGATATGAGTATGTTCGAAAGAGCTTGCCCATAAGTGTCATGAAAATGCACAGCAAGCTTCTCTATAGGGACGATATCCATGACAGCTTCGAGCATTCGGACGACAGTACCTGGCCAAATCTAAAACATAAAGACTGGAAGAAAGGCAGTAATGGATAACAATAATTTCATGTTAACTCAGAATGACATATAATAAGACACTCGCATTATACCAGATTCTTGTGCCTTGGGAAACTCAAAAAGTGATCTCATAGAATGGCATGACTTCAACTTGTGAGTACATGTACATCATAAACTAGTTAAGAGGTACAGCGACAAGATTGAAATAGGAAGATACAGAACTCCAGAATTACAAATATTATTTCCACTCACTATCTGTTAAATTTACTGATTTTTGAAGAAAATGCAAGAATTACAAAATTTTTAAGATCTTCTATTAACGTCAGTATGTTATCTAGGTCCAACAATGTACAAATCAATGAACTTGAAGTTGAATGAAACAACACACAAAGGAGATAGTATGTAAATTAGTTTACACATAAGACACTGTGTGTGTGTGTTTAATATATACGTATGTCTATTATACACTTATATATGGGAGCAGATCGCAAGGCATTTTCTCTAGCTGTGATCTAGCCATCCGCTGAACATTGCAGATGGCTCAGATCACTCAATTTTTTTTTCAGAATATCGCCAAACAGCCCCTTCAAGGGGTGGTCTGTCCTTTTTACCAAATGCCCCTGCCCCCTCCCATTAGTGCCCAAAAAAAAAAAGGCTCCTTAAAAAACCACCCCTGCAGTAGGCGGTTTGCAAGGAGCTATTTCTTTTTCCAATCTCTCTCGTCTTTCCCTTCTTCCCTCCCGTAGCTGCTTCCTCTTCTTCCCTCCTCTCCTTCCCTTCTTCCTCTTCTTCCCACACAGTTCACCACCACCACCAGCCCCCACACACACTGATCCACCAACACACACGCGCCCAAAAGTAATTAAGTGTTAACTGCATTAACAATTTTGAGAGACGATGAAAGTATTACATATTTAAACCTCCTCATTGGTCCCAAATTGTACACGGCTTGCTATATAGATTTGGTCAGAGGAGGATTCATCGCAAATGTAGTGTGTGCGCGTGCGTGCTTGTGTCATGTATGTTGTGTGCCTCTGTGTGTGTGTGTATGTCCGGGTGTGTGCCACTTAGTTGCACTAAGCGGGGGTGGGGGCGAGAGAGGGAACGGGAATGGGGGAGCGTAAGCACCTAGAAGAATCCAAGGCTGGGAACAGATTGAATAAATGAATGCGTAGGGAGTATTCCCATTTGTTTAGTATATATATTTTACACTTAATTATAGTGTACACACTTTTTTCCTTGAAAGTGCCATAAGTGACGGTAATTGTTACTAGTCACGTGAAGTGGCTACAAGCTACTTGTCTTCGAAAACAAGAAAGGTAAAAGTAGTGCCGCTGTTGCCGTTCACTTCTCGAGTATTTCTAGGCGGCACTTCTTCCATCTAATGGGGTTAGAAATGGGGCTAAAAAAGAATGGTAGAGAGAGAGAGAGAGAGAGAGAGGGGGGGGGGAGATGGAGAGAGCGTACTGATTGACAAGCTCCGTTCTCTCGACGAGTTAATCAACATTCGATAAGGACTTGAAGGAAGAGGGGCAAAGAATTGAGTCGAAAAGAGTTATTTGGGCCTGTATGTTTACCATTTTCATTTTCATGATCTTCGTATTTAATTAGAAAATACGTTCCTGTACTTTTATCATTTTCACCAAAAAAAAAATTGCTACTTTTTCTTAGATTGAATTTAGTTTGGGTAATAATTTGTCACTATTTGAATAATTTTACCCAAAACAAAAACAAAAAGTGGCAAAAGTATACAAAAAAAAGAATCTTTTTTATCATCATTGCAAAAAACATAACGAATATGATAAATTTACAGGCCCCTTTTCAGGTATTCTCTCACTTGTTCCATGCATCTCTATTCAGCTGACGGCATCAACTTCTCATATTAGCTTGGGACGCCATCTCATGAAGCTCTTAACTTAGGAAGCGATTCTCCGAGAGAAGCGTCATCATATGAAGAGTTTCCTGCTACTTAGGTGTGTCGTGAGTGTGGGCCGGCGGTGGTGTCAAGCTGTGGGAAATATAGGAAGAAGAGGAAGAAGCTGTGGCAAGGAAGAAGCGGAAGATGAGAGAGAAGGAAAAAAAAAGCAACTACAAGCCGCCTATTGCAGGGCCAATTTACAAGGAGTTCTTGTCATTGGAACAAAAGGGAGAGACGGAGTTTTAGTATTTTGGTGAAAAGGACAGACCACTTCTTGCAACAGTGTTTTGGCGAGATTTTGAAAAAAAATGAGTCGTACGCAATGTTCAGTGGCCAGCTAGAAAAAATGCCTCTCTATGTTGTATGGACTCGGTACAAGTTCCGTGTAATCGGATACGTGTCCAAGTATCGAATTCATCTAATTTTTAGAAGACAAGATATGGGGACACGACAGAATTTTCATATATCTCGTTATGTCTTAGTGTATTTTTGAAATAAAATGATGTTTTATGTGACACACATGGTCTTAACTGAACACTCCTCTCATTCAAAGCCAAATAAATCAAAAGAAACACTTTAAAATATTGTCCGCAATAGCATATCCTCTAAGATGTGTCGAACACATCTCATACCCATGTCCAAGTGTAGTCCAAGTGCCAAGTGTTTGACACGGATTCTTCAAGCATTGTGAAGAGTCCATGTAACATAGCTTTTTCTAATGCTACATGGAGATAAGTCCTCTGTACATACACACATAATTTAGATGTATATAAAAATCACATATAAATGAATATATTTGGGAGCTGGTCCCTTACAACCTCTGGCAACTTAGATGTATATATAAGTACATATATCTGTTTATTATGGGAGCTGATCCCTTGTGATGCAAAGTTGCCAGTGCAGCCGTCCATCCATCGTGGATGGACGGACCAAATCACCTTTTTCCTTTAAATTTTCTCGTTGTCCTTCCTATTATGGAGCAAATGTCATTTAATCTATGTAACAATGAGGTGAGCGGATGGAGTTAGGCAGGTTCTGGTAGTTTTTTGTGATGTTCAATAACGGTTGTGGTAGTGCAAATGGTGATAGTGGCGTTGGGCTATGGCAGGAAGTGTTAAAATGAAGAAGAAATTCATAAATGATAGGAGCTAACAAAGAAGAAACCCATAAATGACATGAGCTAATGAATTGACAATCCTACCCTTCCTCTCCTACCTCTACGATCACATGTTTTTCGATCTTACTGGTCAAGATTGGTTGACAAAAGTAAATAAAAAAAAAACCTAAAAAGATAGAAATACTCTTAATAACGGATTCATTAATTCCCATTAGTGATTCCGGCGATTGAAAGACATGGCAAACCTTAGTGTTTCGCTTCCTAATGATAAATAAATGTTGGGGTGTTAGCTACAACTTTCTGAAAAACACAGGGTTCATAGCGCAATAAAGCTTAGAACTTTTGATCCTGCTGATATCATCCAATTGTATTCATTTGCAAAAGCAGGACCAATGCAGAATATTAAGAGGAGATATTCAGAAAAATAAGAGTCTACAATAGATTGCAGGCACCTAAAGATTAGGAAAATAAGGCAACGACATACACAAGAAGTGTCTGCTCATACACGCTGCCTCTCATGATCAATGAGCATTTTCTAAAAGGTCAGCATTTTTAGGGCTTCAAAAGTCCATCGAGTGGCCTCCTGCTATTAAATAACACCATAAATACTCGTGAAGTCTACTTATCAACATATATGTACACATATACACATATTATACGTATACACACACGCGCGTGTGTATATACATTGTGGGACCTGATCCCTTGACAGTACAGGCAACTTAAGCTAAGTTGCCAGCGCCATTCGGCCGTCCATTCATCGCTGATGGATGGGCCATATCAAAGTTTCGTCAAAGTTTTCTTGTTATCCGTTACATTATATAACGGACATAAATTTTGACCAAAAATGTCTCGCATGGATTTAATGAGTTGAAGGGATTTGCAAGCAAATTTCTTTTTTTTTGTTTTGTTTTGTGTGTGCCGGGGGGGGGGGGGGGGGGGAGTACGGTAAACTTCACCGTAAGCTACATAACGTAGCACATGGTGAAGTTTACTCTTAAAAAAATAGTTCTAGCATGTCCATTCGCGATGAATGGGAGGCCACATCATGCTAGTTATAGGCGCTGTTATATGTACGCATATACATACGCATCTGTATGTGTGTACATATATACACACATATGTATACGTACACATATACGTAAAGGGTTGATCAATTTGTATACATACACATATATGTAAAGGGTAGATCCATATGTATGCATAAACATAGATATAAGGGGTTAATCCCTATCTAAAGTCGGAGAAGTAACTATTTCTGCAACTGTCATCTGGCGGTCCACGTGTGATCATGGACGGCCCAAATTCCATTTTTTTTTATTGAAACTCCCTTGGTAGCGGTTCCCTAAATGCCCCTAAGACAGTCATAACATGCCTAACCGCTACTAAGTGGAACAGTAACCGCTACTCTTAGAAGCGGTCAGACAGGCACGCCCCACTCTCTCTTTATCTCTCTATTCCCTTTCATCCTCCTTTTGCCGCGCCATTTTTACCACCCCCAAGCTCTTCTCCCACTAGAAGATCAGTGGATGATAGCAAGAAGAAAGTTGTATCAATGCTAGAAGATAAGTGGAAGCTACTATTCATTCAAAGATTTACTTCATAAGATTGTAAATTAGTCAAACTTTCTTGCATGGATCCATAGATTCATCCTTATATTCATGAACTAAGGCTTCTTTAGGTCTCAATTTAGGGCTTCCTAGGAATTCAAATTAGAGCTTTTTCAGGTCTTTAAATTAGAACTTCTTCATGCATTCAAATTAGGACTTATTTAGGTTTTTAGTAAATTTCATTATTTTGAAATGTAAATATAGAGTTTAGCTATATGCATGATAAGTTACTTGTAATTTGTGTGTTATTATTAAAGATAGGGAGTTTGATCCCGGCCCTTACGATTGATCAACAATTCAAAATACGAGTCACCTACAAGCCGCATATATTCCTTTCCACGGCGACACCTTAAAAAATACGAGGTCACCTACCTCAAATTCCAACACTCTCCGTATTTTATCGGTGTAGTTTTTTGCCTACTCTGCGCAGTACGAAGCATGTCTTGTATAATTTTAACTTTATCCTCTGTTTCTTTGATTAACTCGGTGCGAGATAACTGCCTCTCTCCGACCACATCCCAGCAAATTGGTGTACGATACCTTCGACCATACAATGCTTCGCACGGGACCATACCATACTTGTTTGATAACTATTGTTATACGAAAACTCAATTAAGGGTAACTGTTCATCCCAATTTCCTCCAAAGTCTACAACACAAGCTCTTAACATATCCTCCAAAATCTGGATCGTTCGTTTGGATTGTCCATCTGTCTGTGGATGAAATACCGTACTCATGCTCAGCCTAGTCCCCAACTCCTCCTGGAAACTATTCCAAAATGTGGAGGTAAACCTTGTATCTCAATTAGATACAATGGTAACTGGCACACCGTATCGGCTAACTACCTCCTTGATATAGATTCGAGCTAGTCGTTTCGCCGTATCCCCTTCTCTTATAGGAATAAATCAAGCCATTTTGGTTAAACGATCTACTATCACCCAAATAGATGTATTCCTATTAGATGTCCGGGATAATCTGGATATAAAGTCCATGGTAATATGGTCCCACTTCCACTCGAGAATAGGCAATTGTTGCAGTTGTCCAGCCATCTTCATATGATCAACTTTTACCTGCTGACAAGTCATGCATTTTGATACAAACTCCGATATTTCCTTTTTCATGCCAGGCCACTAGAAACTTTGTCGTAAGTCCCGATACATCTTTATCTCTCATAGATGGATTGAGTACTTGGAATTATGTGCGTCTGTCAAGATTTCCTTTCTTAATTCATCCTTAGGTGGAACATACACCTAACCTTCATATCTATAAATTCCTTCCCCATCACAACTAAAATCCTCTTTATCGTTCTTTTCGAACCCCTAAGGCTTCTTTAATTCGATCAAGAAGTGTAGGTTGAATCTCCATCTGGAACAGGCTACTGCTCCCTTCTCCTCTCACTTGCACATCAATTTCGAGCTTATTCAAGTCGTTTACAATCGTCTTTTGTTGGGTAATCATGGAAGCTAAATTCTCTATTTTCTTTCTGTTCAAGGCATCAGCTACCACATTCGCCTTTTCGGGTTAGTATAATATAGAGCAATCATAATCTTTAAGGAGTTCTAACCACCTTCTCTACCGCATGTCAAGTTCCTTCTGCGTGAAAATATACTTTAAACTTTTGTGATTCGTATAAATCTCACATATAAGTAATGTCTCCAAAATTTTAAGACAAATACCACTACTACTAGCTCTAAGTCATGTGTTGGATATTTCCTATCGTGGTTTTTCAGCTATCTCAATGCATAACCGATCGCTTTCCCCTTTTGCATAAGAACACACCCTAATCCCTCTCAGGATGCATCACTATATATCACAAACCCTTCAAACCCAGATGGTAAGGTTAGTACTGGGGCAGTCACTAACTTCTCCTTCAGTTCCTGAAAGCTACACTCACACTTCTCTGTCCAATTAAACTTCACATTCTTTCGGGTCAAGTTGGTCAACGTGTAAGCACTCTTAGAAAAGTCTTTAATTCCTGACTAGTCCTAAAAAACTACAAACCTCATAAACGGATGTTGGGCGCTCCTAGTTTGACACCACTTCAACTTTTTCGGTATCTATTGATATCCTTTCCCCTGTCACGACGTGACCCAAGAACTGCACCTTTTCAAGCCAAAGCTCATACTTATTGAATTTGGCATATAACCTATGGTCTCTCAATATTTGTAAAACTTTCCTCAGATGTTGAACATGTTCTTCTTTGCTCTTCGAGTATATCAGAATGTCATCAATGAAAATGATAACACAACGATCGAGATATCCTCAAAATATCCGATTCATCAAATCCATAAAGGTTGCCGGGCAGTAGTCAACCCAAAGGCATCACCAAAAATTCATAGTGCTCATATCACAGACCGTCTTAGCAATGTCGCTTTCCTTCATCTTTAGTTGATGATATCCCGATTGAAGGTCAATCTTAGATAGATATTTTTGGCCCTGCAACTGATCAAAAAGATCATTTATACGTGGGAAAGGATAGTTATTCCTGACCATCACCTTATTCAGCTCGATGATCGATACGTAGCCTCATAGACTCATCCTTCTTCCTCACAAATAATACAGGGGGTCTCCATGGCAAAACATTAGGATGAATAAATCCTAGCTTCAATAGTTCTTCCAGTTGTACCTTCAACTCACTCATCTCAAAAGGTGCCAGCCTATAAGGTGTCTTGGATATAGGGCCAGTTCCGAGAACTAAATCAATACTGAACTCCACTTCTCGGTCTGGTGGTAGCCCTGGAAGATCTTCAGAAAAAAAATCTAAAAATTTGTTGACTACGGGTATCTGCTCCAGTTGTGGTTCACTAACACGAATATCATATACGTGTGCCAGATAGCCTCGGCACCCACTACGAAGACAACGACGAGCTCGTAGAACAGATATTAGGTAAGGAGGCTTTACCACTTTATCCCCTTGTATGACCACTTCATGTCTATTAGGCATCGACAACTTAATCAACTTACGGCGACAATCAACATTAGCATGATGAGCAACTAACCAATCCATTCAGAGGATTACATCAAAGTCCTCCAGATCTAAGGGTATAAGGTTAGCATGTAAGATCTAATCAACTACTTGAATTGGGCATTCCTTATATATTCTAGTGGCTAGAAGGAAGTTTCCACTGGGTATGTTCACCACACATATGGCATCAAGTGACTGACAGGCTGTCGTTAGCTTTTCTGTAAATGCTAATGAAACAAAGGAATGGGTAGCACCAGAATCAAACAATACAATGGCTTTACTAGAGAAGACAAGGAAAGTACCTGTCACCACATCTTCGGACTTTATAGCTTCCTTTAATTCCATTGCATTTGCACAACCTACCCCCCTCAGCCTTCCTTCTATGGTTAGTGTCTTTCGCTAAGGGCACTCTTTCGCATTATGTCCGTGTTGTTGGCACTCACAACAAACTTGCTAATTTAACCTATAGGCATTCACTCTGTGGCCATACTTTCCACACTTAAAACAAGCTCTTGTTGCTTTTACACAGTTGGTGCCTTCGTACCTCGTTCTACACCAACGACATTCTCAAGTTCCACCCATTTGCCTTGAACCTTGTCCAGATTTTCCTTCGTCTGTGCTCTTTCTAAATTTTCTTCCACTAACCCTGCCTTTGTCTTGCCTTCTATTCCGCTTCCTTCCTTGTTCTCTTCTTTCTTCTCACGCCTCTCGATTTTTTACCTCTACTAACAATGCTTTCTTTACCGACTCAGCAAATCTTCAAAGTTGAAAGCTTTTCGCTATTCTCCTCAAGGGTTGTCTCAAACCCTCTTCAAAGCGTCTGGCCTTGCAATCCTTGGTATTTACCTGTTAAGGAGCAAAGCATGCTAATTCATCAAATTCCCAGATGTACTCCTCCACAGTCTTGTCATTTTATTTTAATCCTAGAAAATCTGTTTCCAACCTACTTTGTACAGTCAAAGGAAAATCCTTTCCTCGAATAGCCGCTTAAATCGACTCCACTTGATGTAAGTCCGATTTGCTTTCCTCTTTTCTTCTACTTGCTTCTGCACGTCCCACCAATAAATCGCCGCCCCTCATAACATATGCATAGCAAATGCAACCTTTTGATGTTTTCCACAGCTTGTTATTTCAAATGTTTTTTTCGTTTCCTTTAGCCGAATAACCGCCTTTATTGGATCACTTCCTCCATGAAATTCACTAGGTCTTGCATCCTGAAAAATTTAAAACTTACATTCCTGCCTTTTCGCTACTGAAACTATTGCATTAGCACCAAGCGGTTGTGCTGAAGGTGTTGTTACAACTTCCCGTAGAAGTCCCACCAGTTCCATTCTTAAGTCTTCTCTATTAATTTTTGCCCTATCATTGTTGTTCCCCACGCTGGCGCCTTCGGTGTTAGCCAAAGATGCTTCAATATGGGGTACCTCTTACGGAGGATCTCTATTCTATTCTCTTGGTATTGGGATCTCTCGATTTCATAGATCACGTGTCATTCTGAAAATAGTATAACAATTCTTACATTCACACATAACAAACAAAACTTCATAAAATAACAACATTAGTACAACATAAGTCTCATGCTACAATCATTATACAATGATAGATTGTGCACCTAGACATACAACATTTGACTCAAGCAAACCCATATCGCTCCTTAAACAACTTCACATTCTAGTAGTCTTCATCTAGTAACATCTTTGGCTCGTTACCAGATGAGGCTCTACCCAGAAGGCATTTACGAACTATTTCCTGCATCTTTTGAACAACTTGTAGGCTAGCATCCACTGTATCCTCAACCAACCTATCTGCCTTCTTCTTTTCTTTAAGAGACTCTATCTCCACTCTTTATCTCACTGTCTGCTTTAAATTTTAGGGATTCTAACTGATTGAGCAGTTCAGCCCTCTCGCTGGAGACCTTTATATACTTTTGTTTCCAAAAATTCATGACCTTCCTCCTAGACTGCTCACTCGGTCCATCTTATTTCACTTCTACATCAGCTCAATAAGGTTGATCATCCTCTATTTCCTCTATCTTGGGGCCCTGCAAATTGATGACCAGGGGCTCCTCGTCTGAATCCACTAAGTCCTCCTCAATTTCTTGAGGATCTTCCTCAGTGTCCACATCGGGGTTCAACACATCTATCATGTCATCTTTAATCCGCCCTCCCATATTTGCAAGTGCACCTGCCAATTCCTACAACAATGATAGAATGACATTTCTTATAAATTAGTTATGCCATAATTGGTCCGACTTATATATCTTGATCACCTCATTACATTCTTCCTCCTAATATCGTATTAAGACTTACACGTAATTCTAAGCACCCCAATAGTCTACAAAATCTTAATACCTAAGCACTGATACCACCTGTGACACCCCAATCCCAAGTGACGTTACCGGAGATAAAATGTCAATCTTGTCAACGTCACAACCTTAAATACAATACAAAGACACTACAACCTTAAGATCATAAAGGAACGTCACAACACGTCCTTACAAAATTTTTCCTTGACAGTACACATCGTATTGCAGCGGAAACTGCATAACACAATACAACTTAATATTTACACCAAATTTTACATCATCGTGGTGATATATATATATACACATACATACATATAATAATATTTCCTCACAGGACTTCAGCACGGTTTTTCTTTACCTTTACTTGAAGTCTCTCCTTGTTCAAACCTAGTACCTGAAAAAAACACATAAGATAAGGAATGAGCGCAAGTCGCCCAATAAGGATAATACGAGGAGTACAACGTACAACCGTTTCAAAATTATTGGAGAATCGATCAGGAATTTTCGACGAAGGCAATAGATTTAAGGATGTCAAGAACGAACATTTTCAACTATCTTGCTGCATCACCCTTGTTTAGACTGAACGGCTCAAGCCCAACAGAATATCATCATTTCCACTTGGACAAACTCATGGATTATGCAAGTGCAATGCAAAAGAAAATACTAAATGAATTAATCATCATGAGAATAACAAGATAATAAATTTAGCAATATCAAATAAAATCAATTGCAATGCATGCTTGACTCGACACGACACGATAGACTCTAACGCGCTTTATCCTGTTTTTGTTGGTTACTTTCATTTTCACTGACCGCCAGTTACTTCACTTCATTGGCCCTCCACTTAATGATGTCCCTTCATATGGGATATTCATCTCAGTCTTGTCTAGATTAGGGGACGGTTTTCATCAAAGGAGCAGACTTAGAGAGTATTTTCGATCATAAGTCCTCAATAACTCTTTCAGGCTCATCATCGGGCGGACTAAGGGAATTCATTTACCTTAAGTCCTCAACAGCACAAATCAACAAGAAGTACCGGGTCATAAGATCAACCAGTGTTCAAACATAAATATAGGAGTTCAACATAAGCATCATCAGTATGGTATGCCAAGCAAAACAATGGATACCATAACGGAACTGCACTATCCTTACCTATTTGGCTTTATAGAAGATGAACTCCTCGCTTCCGAATTTTCTCAGTAACGGAATCACCTATATTAAATAAAATCTTTCTTGTTAGACAACCCTAAAATTCAAAAACATACCTAACCTTACCTTCCCCCTCCCTTACTGCTTATCTGTTTTTAACTTAATAGAGCTAATCCGTTAACCGGATTTGCCCTAACCAGAAGGTGCATCAACCGTACTACCATCCTTCTCGTGCCTATCTAATCTCAATTTTCTCATTCCTTATACTTCTTCCTGCTTAACCATGAGTTTCCACAAGATTCGTCACCAAGTGTGAAAAATTACCAAAAGATCCCTAACCACAGGTAAAATTACTTAAACACCCTATTCTGACTTCTGCACCAATAAACACTCCTATTAGGCTCAAAATACCTTTTTAAAATAATGTAAACTAATTTTTGTACTGAAAAGTAATTTGGTAAATTTTTTGCTCGGAAATTCCATCCGAATAGCGTTAAGTAATCAATTTTGTCAAAAATATCAATCAGCTTCCAAATATCATGAAATTTTGGACACTGAAGTGTCTCTGCTGCATACTCTGTTGCATAAAGTCACAGTAAAATTTTTAGATTAAAATACATTCATTTGGTATTTTAAAAAATTAGAAACTCTATTTTAAGGATAAATATATTTAACATCGTTAGAAAACTCAGAAAAATTCTTGTACAGTATGTAGATCTTTCAAAAAGAAAAGGAGTTTCACTTTTGTGTTTGACCAAATTCTAGCTTACATCTATGTTTCAAAAATAAAGTTTGAAATTAATTAGAGAATAAGACTTTTAGCGACATTTATAGTTACTATTCATCACTTTTGGATCAAATTTGCACATTTTTATCACTTCCCACAGTCCAAGCTCCATTCACAAAATTCTCTGTTTGTTGCTCC
Organism: Escallonia herrerae; assembly: GCA_033070095.1. Classification (NCBI taxonomy): domain Eukaryota; kingdom Viridiplantae; phylum Streptophyta; class Magnoliopsida; order Escalloniales; family Escalloniaceae; genus Escallonia; species Escallonia herrerae. The sequence continues at coordinate 101,330 of JAVXUP010002377.1, read as the reverse complement.
ATTCTTCGGTTCTCATTTTCGAACCGCTGTTGAAGCATCATCATTATGATTATCCTTAAACATTCATCCTGAAACGGTTCATTTCACTACAATTTTGGACCATTTCCACATGCATTAAATAATGCTGATGTGTTGTTTTTGGTGGACAAACCGATGAGCCACAACTCAGGCATACCAGCTTATCACATGGTCCAATCTTAGATGTCGAGGTTCCCAGTCTTAAAAACACACTATTTTTACTTGAGCGAGACTCTTCTTCATCACCCAAAAACATTTTTCCCTTATCTTGCACTTCACAATGCATGCGCCTCTCCAAAGGCTTACGTCCCTTAAAATTATATTATTCAAAACTATTATCATCGATACCATATTGATATCTACCGCCATTTCTGGAAATGGATCACCATCAACCTCCATTAAATCCTTGCCTTTGTCCATGAACTTGAGCATTCCAGATTTTATTGGGTCTTGCATAGCATTGCAAAATACAACACAATTGTTAGTATCATGGCTCATTGGATTGTGCCACTTACAAAATTTCACTCTCTTGTCTTCTGGGGCTCTAAGGAGACTTTGCAAATAAATGAAAGTTATTTTCAAAAGATAATCAAATATCTGATCCGCTTTATTCATATCAAACAAATATTTTCTCATCAATGGTGATGGGTTGGTTTTGTTGGCTACTTAGACGGTAAATCAATGGGACTTTTGGCTTTTACCAAAGGTTCACACACGACAGGCTTCTTCCCTATTATTTCTAACACACACACACATAAAAAGCTGGTTTTTACTTCACTTTGAAGACTCGTATCTTCTTCGATTCTCAATGAAAATGCCTTTTGTTTGTTGTAATCTCTTCCTTTCTTTCCCTTATATAACTTCTCTGTTTGGCCTTTCACAAAATTCTTCCTGGATTTTCTTCAAATTCCCCCTCAATCAGCTAATTTGCACACTGCAGGCTGACTTTATTATTATTTTTTTACTTTGGTGGTCCATAACTTCTTAAATTGTTCACCAAATTGAACTCTGTTTCTTGGGTTTTCTTCCTCTCCCTTTTCTCTACAGCTTTTCAGTTGAAAGTATCCCAAGATTCATGCTGCATTTTCTGTAATTCTCTTTCAAACAGCTGTCCAGGGTAAGCCCTCTCTCATGCCAGCTCACCCACCACTTGACTCTACATGCACACACTCCACCTCTTGGAAATATGAGGTGTCATTCCCTCTTGTTGTTTGTGGATGCCTTTGGCAGCCACAAAATCAGAATAGGTTTTTTTAATTAATTAACTATTTTTTAAAACAACAACAAGGATATTATGGATTAGCAGCAATATATATTTCCAAAGGATGTTATAAAACACAATACTCTCATCTTTATGAAAATTTTCTTTAAGCCAGTCCTTGGTGTTCTGACTCGCATAATGGTTCCAGCTATTTCCTGTCATGAACTTTCTCTACACTCTTATAGATTTAGGACAATCTCTTAGAAATGTGGTTAGAGGTTTCAATAGAGCTTTTGCATCTTTGACAAGTGCTATCATTGGATATGTTCCTTTTCATTCTCAGGCTGTTGGAACATAATCTATCTTCCAAGTATAGTCATATAAGCATGCATATTTTCTGGAGAACCATTAGTTTCCAAATCCAAGTCCATAAATTATCCTACTCAATCACTTCATTAGTGTTATTGCTGATGAGAGTATAGGCACTAGCTACAGCGAAGATACTGTCATCCTTAAGACCCCCAAGTGAGAGGTCTTCATGAATATTATCACCATGAATGTGAATTCTTTGGATCTCCTGCAAGCCACTAGGGTTCACCATGTGAGTAAGCATTTGCCTCATCCAGCAACCATTATGAATAACCTGGGCAACATTAATATTTCTATTGCTAGCATTGTCATTACTATAATTCTCTTTGAAAAGACCTTTGCCACACCACCAATCGTCCCGAAATTGTGTAAGGACCATTCTTGATAGTCCATTTGACACCTCTTTTAAGAAAAGGCACCCCCTTTTGAATACTTTTCCAAACCTGTGTCTCATTTTTGCTAGAGGTCCAATCCTCAAGTCTCATATTTTTTTTTATATATATTTGTCTTTGATAACTTCCACCCATTGGAGTTTTTTATGAGTCAAGAGTTTTCATCCAAGTTTCACGAGGCTAGCTAAATCGCTATTCTTAGCTTTCCTTAGCCCAAGCCCCCTTGTTTTTTTTTTTTTTTACCGTGGCACACTTTATCCTAACTAACCAAATGTATCTTCTTTCTAGAATCAGTATCTCCCCAGAGAAAAGCTTTATCCATCTTGTCAATTTTCTCACACACCTCTTTGGGGAGAGCTTGCATTTGCATATTGTGAACATATATGGTGGAAGTGACAGATTTTATCAAAGTGGCTCTCCCAGCAAGGGAGAGCATGTTCATTTTCCATCCAGCCAATCTCTTTTGAACTTTTTGTAACATTTGACTGTAAAGACGCTTGGATAACCTTTGTGTATCAAAGGAATGCCAAAGGTATATGCCAAGATCTTCAGTGAGAGGTATACCACATCTGTAACTGTAACTAAAGGCCTTTTGCTTGGGTATGTTTCTAGAGACAAAAAAAATTGGACTTTTGGAAATTAATGCTCCCACTAGACATACAACAAAATTTTCCTTAAGTATCCATGAGTTTATCACACTCCTTCTCACCATCCCTACTAAAATAAAAAATAAGGTCATCCACATAAAAGAGATATGAGATGAAAGGGCCACTCTTAAAAGCCCTAAGTCCTAGCCACACCTTCTTGTCATTGCAATTATTGATCATTTGAGAAAGTCTTTCAATAGAGAGCACAAATATATACGAGGAAAGGGATCCCCCTATGTAATGCCTCTTTGGGGAATAATGGAATTCAAAGGTATACCATTTAAAAGAATGGACACAGAAGATCTAGTAACAAGATTCATAGTAAGATTGATCCATTTCAAGGGAAATTTGAAGTACTCAAGGGTGCTTTTGATGAATGACCACCTAAGTTTATCATAAGCTTTTTCAAGGTCTATCTTAAAAATCATTCCTTCTCTTTTCCTTTTCTTATGATTAATGGTATGAATAATAGCCTGGGTCATAATGTCATCGTCTATGGTAGTTCTTCTAGGAACAAAACTACTTTGAGCATGGCTGATCAGTTTTGTTAGGTTAGAAGAGGTATAATTCTATTGACAAGAAGTTTTGATAGGGCTTTGTAAGTCACATTAAAAAGGTTGATGGGTCTAAACTGAGAAATATTCTGAGGATTATTAACTTTTGGGATTAAAGTCACAAATATAGTATTATTAGAGGTGGGCATCTGTTCATCTTCAAAGCATTTTTTGATAAAATTGCAGCAAGTAATACCAACAAGGTCCCAATACTTTTTATAGAACATTCTATTGAGCCCGTCAGGTCCAGGGGCTTTAAAAGCCTTTATATTGAAAAAAAAACATATTTGATTTCCTTATTAAAAAGGGGAAAATCAAGGTCTTTGGCTTCCTGGTCTGAAATGTAAGGACTGTTGGGGTCCTCGAAATGAAAACTCTAGACCTGGTCAGTTTCAGAGAACATGGCAGCAAAATTGTTTCTTATATGTTGTTCCAGATTCTTGGGGTCAATTATCCAGACATTGTTAGGTCCTAAAAGGGTGAGAATTTGATTCCTTTTTCGGCGGCCAAAGGTTGATATATGGAAGTATTCAGTGTTTCGGTCACCTTGGCAAGCCCATTTAGCTATGGATTTTGGAACCAAAGAATTTCTTCTTGTTCAAGAGTATCATTGTAAAGTTTCCGAAGATCTCTTTCAAGGCATTCGAGATTATGTGAATGATGCACAACAAGGGTAGATTGTAAACCTAGGAATCTATTCCAAAGTTTTCTTTTCGGTCTAAAAATATTACCAAAAGTATTTTTGTTCTATTCGTTGGCCCTATCTTGGAAGTTACTAATAGCATGGAATATGTTGTTTTGATTTCCCCAAGTTTCCATGACGATTTCTTTGAAGTGGTCAACCGACTTCCAAGCCGCTTCTATTCTAAAGGGTTTTTGTAAATGAAATCTAGATTGATTCATGAGTGTACCTGTGTAGTTGATTAACAAGGCACAATGGTCAGAAGATGTTCATGATAAGTTGCAGACCTGCGCTTCGAAAAATAGCACACATCATTCTGCAGTCGCCATTACAGGATCCAGACGTTTCTGAATATTCGCCCAACCCTATCTTTTGTCTATCCAAGTTAATTTGGGTCCATTACATCCGAGATCTATGAGTCCGCACTGATTAATGTTGTCCCCGAATTTATGTATTCGAATGGTTTTAGTGTTATCGCCGCGTCCTTTCGCTGGTATCAACTATGTCGTCTAAATCACCTCCATAAGCCATGGCATTTTATTTTGGTAGCAAAATCAGTTAGATTTTGCTAAAGGTACTCCTTCTTCTTCTGGTTCGGGCTTACGTAAATGGCTGAGAACACCCAGGCCTCATAGTCTCTCCTCAAATTTACTGTATGTACTACTTGATTAGTAGCGTGTAGGATGGTTAGATTGACTTGTAAGGAATCCCACATCAGCTATATAGCACCCATTCTACATTTTGGATTAATTATGCTTGACACACTGTAACTACACTTGTGGAAAAGTTCCCAATTCAGCAGTACTGAACAATGGGTTCCAGAATCGCGATCACATTAGGGCAAATTCTGCGAGTGATTCTTCTGAATTCATTCCTGATTTTATCGTTTCCAGCTTTCGCACAATTTCAAACGTAAATATCCATAGAAAAACTATCCAGGGTTGGGGGTAACATAACTGATCTTGGAACCTATAGAAGATCTTGGATCCTTTCTTCTTCTTGTATCTGGCTTCTCACTGATGCTACTTGCACCAAATGAAAGGAGCTTCATTCTTTGTCTCTTGAAAGAGTTTGATCTTCTTTCATACTTCCTCGTTTGTCCATAGCACTTTGATTGGGTGATGTTCCTGTGTTTTCTTGGATACCATCGCCGTAACCTTGCCTCTGTTTAGGTAGAATTGTTGAGTTAGGTTTTCCTCCGTTGTGGATATCAAGGGGTTTGGGGTTAGTGAGGCCAGAAGTTGTGGTGCCGAAATTAGGTTTTGGGCTGGCAGTGGGATGTACAAGGCTTTTTTCTTTTGGTTTATGTAACATCGCGGAATTTCCGGAACGTTAACGCTCAATCGATCAGATACACTAAGAGAATAATGTCCTCATAACCTAAAGTGGACAACCATCATCAGAGCAACTAACCTTCAACGAAATCATACTCTTAATTGATTTAATAAAAATACCAAATTGATATCTTACAAAATCTAAACAATACTCTTCGCTCACGCAGGGGTTCTAATGGACAATACAATAACTTCAAATTTGTTCTTACGCTTGCTCGGCTCTAATCCTTATTCAGGCAACTTAATGTTGGCTGCCACCCGCGAAAAGGAAGTGAAACGGGAGAGTGAGCTTTCGAGAGCCCAGTAAGGTCGATCAAAGATTTAAACAACAAAAACGATTCAGATGATTTTTCATTTAAAACCGAATAACAACTTTAACATGGAGAAACAAAACGATTCAAATTATTTTCTATATACAATCAAATAATAATTTTAAAGGGTTTTTAAAAAAAACCATAACATTTCAATATAAACATAGGGATAAGTATCAACCCAATCCCTTGAATCAATAATTATTTCAAAACACTTCAGGTGCAGTACAGAAACAGGAAAATATTAAACATGAGAAGTACAATATAACGAAGCCACTCCGGCAGTGCTCGATACGATTTACATATGCATATGTAAACTGACTAGTCCATCTAGGTACTAGTTTAACTCAATCAACAGACCATCCTTATAACTTTAACAATATAGACCATCCTTATAACTCTCAGGTTTACTAACTCATGTCAATATTCAAGGAGTTTAAAAACAATTCAAATATTTTTACAATGATTGAATTAAATAAACAGATGAGAATAACGAATTCCAAACGATCGCTATTAAGCTCAAATTAGGATTTCATGGACAGTTTTAAAACATCTTTTATATCAAACATAAAATCGAATCAATGTAGTTCAATAAGTTGTCATAACAAAACATTTGAAATCAAAACGATGAAGTAGGGTTCAGATAGAATTCCTTACTTTGTTCCGGTCCAAGCTAAGCAATGCTACCAAACCTCGATCAATAATTAATCTCTGAATAAACCTAGATTGGCAATCCATATGTTATAACACAATCTACGCTGCAATACTATAAACCTAATATCAACTACCCACCATTTGCTCACTTCTAACTCCAAAATCGTGTAACTCAAAGCGGTCTCGTACACGGTTAACCTAACCGAAATCCCTATATATTCTTTAATGCAAAATAATATTCCCAATTCATTATAAATTATAATAAAATAATTTTATAGCTTAAAACATTACTAAAAGTCAAAATATAAAATTTCTGAAATTTTGAATATTTTTGAATTAAAAATAATTTCTTTAAATACATTAAAATCCATAAATAGCCATAATTACTTATAGCTGAAAATAAAGTCCCATAATTTTTTTAATAACTTTAAAATATACATAAAAATTATAGAAACTAAAATCAGAATTTAAAAGACATCAAAACTATTTTTAAAATTTTTGTTTTGCTAAAATCAATGCAATACGGAAATGATAGGAAATAAACTCTAAAAATGACCAAACTTAAACTGGGACTTATCTATACTATAAAAACATTACTATAATTTTTCGCAGATTATTTTCATGGTTTAAAGGCTCCAAAATAATTTTACAAATCTAAGTTCACAGAAAATATTAAACATATATATAGTTTTAGAAAATTATAAACTTTTGCCAGAAATTCTAATACAGGCTAAGGTATCATACTTTAAAATTTCACATGCTAACAATAAGCACGCGCTAGCATATGCACGTGCCGATCTTAACGTCAACTAAATACCCGATTCACGCTTCCCATCTTTTTTTTCCCTTCGGCACTCTTTTATCTATCTCACTCACTGACCCATTATAACTTCTCTTCTTTCTGCTACCCATCTTTAATACACTCAATGCACCTACAGAATACACACACATATTACAAGCATGACACACACACATGCATACAAGCACAACTCACACACCCATTACCTACGCGCACGCACAACATATGCTAGTACACACACACAAAACACTAGTACAGCCACTGCCTCATGGCAGTGGCTTCTTCTTCTTCTTCTTTTGCCCCACATATATGTACATACATATACCATACACACCATAATCACGCAATACACATACACCCAAGCACCTGTATACACACACACACACACACACTCAACACACACGCACACAGTTGGGTTAAAACACACACACACACCTCACTCACGGGCACACACCTTCCCCCATACCCATTGCTGTGAGCAGTGGGTCTCTCTATTCTCCCTTTGCTTTTTTTTTTTACCTTTTTGTCCAACACATTCACACACACCATTTCATGCAACACAGCCATATACGCACACCCTCACTGGACAGCCATGGCTCTCTCTCTCTCTCTCTCTCTCTCACACACACACACTCACAGAACCCACATATACATAGCCACACCCTCACGCACACATATATGTGCACACGACACCCACACAAAACACATATTATTCTCAAATAATCTGCCTTTCAGCAGTCCCCTTCTCACACTCATAAAACCACACACTCTCACGTATACACATATGCAACACACACTCACGGCAGCTTGGTTGCACATATACAAACCCTCTACCTTTACCATGTAATACACACCTACATTCCACCTGCAACAACCCTGCACACAACCCATTTCACACATGAATTTTACCCTCCCTTTCACGGCTTCCTCACTGAAAACAATAAACCCCATCCCAAGATAAACACCCATCACGCACATCATGAAAAATTACCCGCAAAATTCCTTATAGACCCCCATGTACAATGAATAAAATAAAAAATAATCAGCTAGAAGACTTATCGGAATAGCAATCTACTTCGCCGAATTCCATCAATGTTGGCCTCTCTCTCTCTCTCTCTCTCTCTCATCTGAGGCTTTCTTTCTTTCTCTCTCAAAACATGCCAGACGAAAGAGGAGAGGATGTAGGACTGTTGCCCTAGGAGTTAACAATATGTGTGTGTGTGTACATATATATATATATATATATATATATATATATATATATATATATACATAAAACCCTACAGGACAATTTCCAAAACCCCCTCCACAAAGTTTCCTTAGTCATTTTAAATTTTACCCGAAAATTTTCTATTATTGTGAAAAATGCCCAAATAATTATTTAGTATAATTTATGTGATAGAAGGATATTTAATAGGTTATTACGCTATCCCGATTCCCAAATTATCCCTAAAGGTCGCTACTTAAAATATCGGTGGGAACTTTAAAATTTTTGTCGCTAAAAATTTTCAATTATCCTTTACGCTAATTGTCACTAAGTATGTCAATCAATATCACTTACAATTTCTATCTTTAAATTATAACTTATGATTCCTTAAAATTTTGTCGCTAAATGTTACTGATAAAATTTCACTCATGGCAAATCGAGGCTAATTATTACGTATAAAAGTCATCGCTTAAAATAAACTAACTGGCTAGGCCTTATCAAGGTTCGGGGTGTTACAGTTTAGGGTTGGTGTAACACTAATGTAATATCCCGAACTTCCAGAACCGATTAAAATAATCATTCGGGTTCCAAAAAATAAACGACATTAATTTTGAGCAATGCTCGGGTATTAGTATAGTATTGGGGCTTAAAAATACTTTGAGGCAAAAATGTAATTTTCAAAATGCTTGAGGGCATTTTTGTAATTTTTGAAAATTAGAGGGGCTATTCTTGCAATTTTTGAAAATTGGTTACAAGATGGTGCCACCTCCACCTTGGTTATTTGATGACTAATGAAATAAATTATAAAATAATAAATTGGGATAAGATCTTTAAGTGAAGAAAGAAAACAAAAACAAAAAAAACAAAAAGGGAAACCTTTCCCTTTCGGGAAAGGAAGACAAGAAACAGAGAGCTCAGGAACAAGAAAAGAGAAGAAGAAGGAAGGGAAAGGAAGGAAAGAGAGGAAAGAAAAAGGAAGAAAAAGAAGAAAGAGAAGAAGAACAAAAATAGAGAGAGGAACATGGCAGCTCGGCGAAGGAAAAAAAATGAAGAGGTCAAGCCCAAATCCGAGAGGTGGGTTACCCAATTTCAATTAGCTATGTTCTAGTATGTGTAAATAGAATTCACGTGTGTTCCTTATCATTGTGGAGTGTATAATTTAGTCATGAGCATAACTGTGCGGCCAAGTGGAGAGGGGGTAATTTTTGGGATTTTCAAACTTATGGGTGATGATTTTGATCACGATTTAGTGTGATTTTGGAATTATATACTAAGGTATAATTGGTTTCAGAATTAAAAGAAAATTAAAAAGAAATTCAAAACAGAAAACAGAGAAGAAAACGGTCATGGCAGCTATGTGGAGAAGATGAGTGTGTGCGTGGAAAGGTGTGTTAGTGTGTGGGATGATTTGAATAGTGACCGTAATCGTCACTAAAGAGGAAAATTATTTGGACAGTTTTTCTACAAATTTTCATAAATAGTTAGGGTCCAAATGAGACAAAGTCTAAAACTGTAACCCTTAATATTTTTACGAGACGTACGCTCTAGAATTGTTTGAGAATTTTCGAAGTCCGCAAAGAGTGCTAAATTGGAGTACCAATTAAAGAATTTTATCGGATTATTTAGCGTAGTAAACCAAGCTGTTTTGACTTAAAAATTTTAGAAAAATATTATTTTACTGATATGATTCATATTCTAAAATGTTGTGCCATTCTGAGGCCGATAGGTATTTTTCGCGAAACTAGCCTTTTGGCGCTCGGTCCGGACACTAGTTCATAATTTTCTGGCAAAAATTTTCAAAAAGAGTTTTTAGAATAGAAATGATATAGGGATGCTTAAAATAGTGATTTAAGATATTTTTGAGATTTGTTTGGTGTCGAAAACCCCCAGGGGTGTTTTGGTAATTTATCACCCGAAGGGGTATTTTGGTAATTTTACCTATGAGAGGTATTTTGAGGTAAATTTACATACAATAAGATTATTTTAGTGACTTTGCTTATGGAAAAGTCATTTTGAGAAGAATTAAAGTGTAACGGGGGTATTTTGGTAATTGGCCACCCCGAAGCGGTATTTTGGTAATTTGAGCTAAGAAAGGCATTTTTGCATAATTTACATATGAGAAGTTTATTTCAGTGATTCTACTTATGGGAAGACTATTTTGGCAATTTAAGTCTGAGAGGGGCATTTTGGTAATTTTACACCCGAGGGGCGTTTCAGTAATTTTACATACCCAGTGAGGGGAGGTTCATTTTGGGAGCATGTGTGAGTTAGTATTAAGTTATATTTTTGTTCTATAGGCTGTATTCTAATGGTTCAATTATTTCGTTTAGGTTAAATCTAAAGACTTCCGGTTAGGATAATTTAGCTACGGATCCAGGTAAGGGATTCTATCTGAACCTTGGGTAAGGACTTTTGTCCGAACCCTTATTTTGATAACTCGGACTTGTAAGTACTCTTTTGAATTACTGATGACTAATGTCGAACTCTGAAGTATGCATTAATATCAGCATGTTCTTGTCCAGAAAACCCTAATATTGAACCTGGATCGATTATTTGGAAATCTTGTGATGCTCGCCTGTTATTGTGTGCTGAGCAGATTTGACAATTGTCTATATCCGTTCTTCCGGATTGTTGTGCCGAAAACTCGATAATTATTCGTTATCATTTTTGTTGTTTATCTGTGATTTTCTTCTGAAAATTCTGATTTCTTCTGAAAATTTTGAATTCTGACTTATGTCAGTATGATTATTGTTATTGGAATCCGAATTGATTCGATGATTGAGCTTATGTTAAAGCTCACTGATATTGTTGATTTTTCTGTGTTGACCTGGGTTTCTGTTATGTGGCAGCGCGTAATAAGGCTGGTTTGAATCCTACAAGAAAAAAGCAGGCTAGTACCCAAGTGGACTAGTATTTTTGTACATCATGCATGTGTACACTTCTGTGCTTTGCCGGAATGGCATCGCGACCTCCCAGGATCAACATTGATTTTTGATTTTCTCTGTTCTGTATATTGCCGTGACTGTTACGGTAATGACTGGAAAGTATTCTCTGAAATAATTTGTGCTTGGGTTGAAATCCCTTGAGAAATTCAGTGTATTTTGAAAGGAGCTATCTCAGATGATCTGTGTACGTTTGAAATATCTCGAGAAAACTCTGTTGTATTTTGAAGATGATCTTTTATTAATCGTTCTGGAACCCATCATGGGTATTATTGTCTATTTTGGTATCTGTTTCCGTGAATTTCGATCATTTTGAGAATCATTGAGTTTTTGACCGTTTGAAGTATTCTGAAAATCTTTGTCAGTTGGATTCTTGGAGTTGTTTTGTAATCCTGTTGGTAGTCCTTGTGCGACCTTACTGAGCTCTCAAAAGCTCACCCTCCGTTTGGCTCCCTTCTGCAGGTAATGATAAGCTGTAGCAGATTCGGGAATGGGTTAAAGTCTGCGTGAGGTCTCGATGAGCCCATCACTACTAGGTAATGAGGCCCCTGCGCGGGTCGGTACTGTCGATTCATTCATAAGGACTCGAGTTGTAAAGAACTTAGATTTTAACAGTTTGAGTTCGAGCAGCCTTGTAAGCTTGCATTTGCAGAATGTTGAAATAGTATCGGATTAGATGTTTTAACGTATGTGTTAGTGAACAGATCTGACAGGTTTAATGTGATCCGGTAGCTTAACGACTCGGGAGTTCGGGGCGGCGGAGTTTCAAATTTTTGGGGGCATTACAGTTGGTATCAGAGCAGTTCGGTCTTGTGGTATTAGAAGTATAAGCATATGAATCTGTAGCAGGGAACCACAGGGCGTAAGGTAACATGATTATGTGGAATGGTATTCTGGTTAACGAGAGCGGGGTAGGATGATGGTAGCGGTTAGAAGTCTGCCTTGACTAGTCATTGTGTTGTTTTTTATACCCATGTTGGTATAACCCTGATAACTGTTTATTGTATCCGTATGGTCAGAATTTGAGGCTCTGGCAGCGGTAATAGTATGGAGGGCCGAGAGGTCCCCGATAGACGTGATTCTGATAGGTTTGTATAAGATGCGGAGGGATCTTATCCCCGGTATTAGAAAGACTTGACCAAACAATCTTTAGAATTGGAAATGTACTCTATGGAGGCTTTATGATTGTTAAGGGGCACCTCTACATAATAGGGGGAAATAGCAGAACCCTAGAACTGATGGTTACCATTCTCAACCTACGAACTCGATTCCGACTTTGATGATCTAGAATCTGGCAATCGACAGCAAGAAGTACCGAATCCGGTTCAACCACAACCATAATCTCAAAATGAGAGTATCTTGGTGATCTTAAGAGATGAAATGACTAACTATAAGGAGTTATTGAACCCTATAGAGATAGCGAATTGGGTTAGCAAAACGGAGAAAATTTTGAGCAACTAATCGTATAAATTTTGAGCAACTGTATGTAAAGTGATGAACGATCTAATTTGTTGGATACAAATTGAGAGACGAGCTTGACAAGGGGTGGAAAGAATATCGAAGAATCTGACTTATCAGAAATTAATTTATGCATTTGAGAACCTTTTAGAGAATTATTTTTGACCTGTATTTTGCGAGATTTTGTGAACAGATGTGAGAGAATTGTTAATGCGAGATAACAGATTAAGAGTCAATAAACAAGGTTAAGATGAGATCTCATGAATGTTAGATTCGCAGTAAGAATGTTATTGCTGGAGGCAAATAGCTGCTAGAAGTCTGAGTGGGGGCTTAGGCCTGGACTGAGAGATAGAATGTTTCTAGCTCAATTGACGAGCTGTATGGAATGTCTATACTTGGTATGTGCTTTGGAACAGCCTAAGTATGATAATGGATGAATGCATGAGTAAATACAGGATGGGTAGAAGAAAGATAAGTAAGAATTTTTCTAAATAGATTTGTAAGAGCTGACATTCGTCAGCAAAAAGTTTTTACAGTCGGCATAGCACGATGCTCAGGGTTGAAGGTTGGGGCAGGATCAGGGATTTAGGCCCACTTTGGTTCGATTAAATTGTGATCTGGACGGAGTTCTGAAATTCGATCAAGGCATGATATGAAATTTAGGGGAGCGCAGGGTGAAGACGCTCAATCAATTCAAGGTATTAGAGCTAAATCATTGTATAATTTTGGAGTTTGACCTATACAGAATATTGGTGACAGGTCAATTTCTATCCACCCCATGTGGTTGTACGAATAGAAATCAGAGTGGAGAGTATGCAATAAAGTGACCGGATGATGCGTTAAGCAAAGCAGTACAGACCAGTAAGTTTAAAATTGTTTGTTTGTGACAAGTAATCAGTTGGGGTACCTGTTGCTAGTGTAATAGCGGTATTACTTGGCCAGAAGAGAACAAGGTCAGTAGGGGCTGAGACCCAGAATATCAGTTAGAAGTGTGTAATGTCTGCTTAGTATGTTGTTATATCTGATGACGTAATGCCAGGTACACTACATGGTAATCCATTAGATTTCCATATATGGTTTGATTATGGAGTGTCAAGTACCTTTGTATCCTCTACCTTTGCATAGTGATTGAAGGTGAAACTTATCTGCTAGGAACTGATCTTGTGATAGGTACTCCATCGGAGAATCCTTTGACTGCTTCTACGGTTCTCTGTAACTTTACTATCCACCTAAGGGATAGAGATTTTTCTGTGGATCTCATGATATTTATTGTTCAAGGTTCGATATCGTGCAAGACATGAATTGATTACACTTTAATCATGTATCTGTAAGTTGTTAGAGAAACGCCTAGTCGAAGTTAAGTTTGTGATTTGATTTATGAGTAGGAATAGTGTTTTGGAAAATGACTGGTGTTAAGACCAAAAATTTTGGTTTAAGGGTAGAGGAAGGGATTTGGAATTTTGGTCTGTCATCTGAATTATTCTTTTGCATATTGAATTCAAGGACGACTTAATTGAATGTCAGCTTATGCTGAAACGTCAGAGAATATGTCATTCATGCTAGTTCGTCTTATTCCTTTCCGAGATATTTATCTGTCCTTTTGAATCTATTTGCACTTGATGAGGTAGTATCTGACCCACTGGCCATGGGGAAGTTACGAATCTTATTAAGGACCAATAACTCCTTCTGATTCTGATTGATCTGAGTCGTTGGGTTGACTTTGCTTTCGTCAGACTGATATCATTGTTTCTGTGTCCGTCGTTTCTTATAGAATGTCACAGAATTCTGTTGTGAACCTCAAGATCCAATATGCATGATTTTGTTAAAGATTTTTGTATTTTGATTGCCTGATTGCGATTATTACTATCAATATTTGCGTAGTTTCCCTTACCTGGATATGAGGTTAGGTAGATTCCTAAACCTCAGATAATCTGTGAGCGAGAATAGACTCTGGAAATACTGATTAGGTTTGGATAAGTTATTCAATGATTTGGTATAAGATGAAAATTTGTTTGAACCTGAGATAACAAACTGCTGGTTATTTGCTTTTGGAACCGGAAGATTTTAATAGTTTAACTGAAACAGATGATTGAAGGATAAGGTTATGAGATTTTCGTAAATAATATAACTGTGAATCAGAAATGATGTGATAATTTAGAGTTTTAAGTCGAAGTGCAAGACATGTGAGTGTAATATCATGTTACGCATTGTGTTAAGAGAACACATTTCTCTATAATGACTCCGGTAACAATTTGGACCTATTTGATTCAATGCACCAGAGTGTGCACCGAACTCATGGTACCTATAGTTTCTGTCATTCTGTGACGTGTACGCAGAATCATAAGTATGTAATACATAGCTATGTTAAGATAACATGTCTCTCGATGATGAACTTGGCAGTAATTTGGACTCGTTGATTTGAGGCATTAGAGTGTGCAGTGAAAGCCTAGTGGCTACATTCTTCTGTCTGCTGTAAGGTGTAAGTGCTTGTATGAATTGGTTACCCTACCCATGATAACCTTGCTAGACTGCAAGTCACACGTGACTATCGCTTAGCGTTTTAATACACCTTGAGCCTGGGGCTAAGCTTACAATCATTAAGTGTACAAATGATAAACCGTCTGGTATATTATCGGTAAAGTGCAGTAAAAGTCTGTGGTATTAGAGTTAATTTTATTTGTTGGATATGGGCAAAATTTGGAGTGGTGTAGGTTCTGCTCAGTGAGTTTTGTACCAATTAAGTCATCGCTCGTGAAGTTCTGAAATAGCTAGAGTGAAGTGATTATCTGACAGGATTTCAGTGTAGCATTATGATTTGAATTTAAACAGTTGCGTCTGAGTATTCGTGGAACAAGAATCTAGGTGCAGAAGTCAGAGGAAGCTTAGCTACTATGAGATAATTATAAGAATTCTGTGATGGAAGCATGATACATGGATGTGATAAGTGCTAGGGTATCCGCGAGCAAATTTTGAAGACGAAATTTTTATAAGGGGGGAAGAATATAATATCCTGAACTTCGGGAATCGATTAAAATAATCATTCGGGCTCCGAAAAATAAACGGGCGCAAATTTTGAGCAATGCTCAGGTATTAGTACAATATTGGGGCTTAAAAATACTTTGGGGCAAAAATGTAATTTTCAAAATGGTTGAGGGCGTTTTTGTAATTTTTGAAAATTAGAGGGGCTATTCTTTCAAATTTTGAAAATTGGTTATAAGATGGTGCCACCTCCACCTTGGTTATTTGATGACTAATGAAATAAATTATAAAATAATAAATTGGGATAAGATCTTTAAGTGAAGAAAGAAAACAAAAACAAAACAAAAACAAAAAAACAAAAAGGGAAACCTTTCCCTTTCGGGAAAGGAAGACAAGAAACAGAGAGCTTGGGAACAAGAAAAAAGAAGAAGAAGGAGAAGAAGGAAGGGAAAAGAAGGAAAGAGAGGAAAGAAAGAGGAAGAAAAAGAAGAAATAGAAGAAAAAGAAGAAATAGAAGAAAAAGAAGAAGAACAAAAACAGAGAGAGGAACATGGCAGCTCGGCGAAGGAAAAAAAATGAAGAGGTCAAGCCCAAATCCGAGAGGTGGGTTACCCAATTTCAATTAGCTATGTTCTAGTATGTGTAAATAGAATTCACGTGTGTTCCCTATCATTGTGGAGCCTATAATTTAGTCATGAGCATGACTATGTAGCCATGTGGACAGGGGGTAATTTCTGGGATTTTCAGACTTATGGGTGATGATTTTGATCACGATATGGTGTGATTTTGGAATATATACTAAGGTTTAATTGGTTTTGAAATTAAAAGAAAACATAAAAGAAATTTGGAATAGAAAATAGAGAAGAAAACGGTCATGGCAGCTACGTGGAGAAGATGAGTGTGTGCGTGGAAAGGTGTGTTAGTGTGTGGGATGATTTGAATAGTGACCGTAATCGTTACTAAAGAGGAAAATTATTTGGGCAGTTTTTCTATAAATTTTCATAAATATTTAGGTTTGCAATGAGATGAAGTCTAAAACTGTAACCCCCAATATTTTTACGAGACCCATGCTCTGGAATATTTTGAGAATTTTCGGAGTCTGCGAAGAGTGCTAAATTAGAGTTCCGATTAAAGAGCTTTATCGGATTATTTAGCATAGTAAACCAAGCTTTTTTTATTTGAAAATTTTAGTAAAATCTTATTTTACTGATATGATTCATATTCTAAAATTTCGTGCCATTCTGAGGCCGATAGGTATTTTTCGCAGAACTGGCCTTTAGGGGCTTGGTCCGGACACCGGTTCAGGATTTTCTGACGAAAATTTTCTAAAAGAGTTTTTAGTACATAAATGATATCGGGATGCTTAAAATAGCAGTTTAAGATATTTTGAAATTTTTTCGGTGCCAAAAACCCTAGGGGTGTTTTGGTAATTTACCACCCAAAGGGGTATTTTGGTAATTTTACCTATGAGAGGTATTTTGAAGTAAATTTACATACAATAAGATTATTTTAGTGACTTTGCTTATGAAAAAGTCATTTGAAAAGAATTAAAGTGTAATGGGGGTATTTTGGTAATTTGCCACCCTAAAGGGGTATTTTGGTAATTTGATATAAGAAAGACATTTTTGCAAAAATTTACATATGAAAAGTTTATTTCAGTGATTCTACTTATAGGAAGACCATTTTGGCAATTTAAGTCCGAGAGAGGCATTTTGATAATTTTACACCCTAGGGGCGTTTCAGTAATTTTACATACCCGGTGAGAGGAGGTTCATTTTGGGAGCATGTGTGAGTTCGTATTAAGTTATACTTTTGTTCTGTAGGCTGTATTCTAATGGTTCGATTATTCCGTTTAGGTTAAAGCTAAAGATTTCCGGTTAGGACAATTTAGTTACGGATCCAGGTAAGGGATTCTATCTGATCCTTGGGTAAGGACTTTCGTTCCAACCCTTATTTTGATAACTCGAACTTGTAAGTACTCTTTTGAATTACTAATGACTAATGTCGAACTCTGAAGTATGCATTGATATCAGCATGTTCTTGTCCAGAAAACTCTAATATTGAACCTGGATCGATTATTTAGAAATTTTGTGATGCTCGCCTGTTATTGTGTGCTGAGTAGATTTGACAATTGTCTATATCCGTTCTTCCAGATTGTTGTGCCGAAAACTCAATAATTATTCGTAATCATTTTTGTTGTTTATCTGTGATTTTCTTCTGAAAATTCTGATTTCTTCTGAAAATTCTGAATGCTGACTTATGTCAGTATGATTATTGTTATTGGAATCCGAATTGATTCGATGATTGAGCTTATGTTAAAGCTCACTGATATTGTTGATTTTTCTGTGTTGACCTGGGTTTCTGTTCTGTGGCAGCGCATAATAAGGCTGGTCTGAATCCTGCAAGAAAAAAGCAGGCTAGTACCCAAGTGGACTAGTATTTTTGTACATCATGCATGTGTACACTTCTATGCTTTGTCGGAATGGCATCGCAACCGCCTAGGATCAACATTGATTTTTTTATTTTCTGTGTTCTGTATATTGTCGTGACTGCTACGGTAATGACTGGAAAGTATTCTCTGAAATAATTTGTGCTTGGGTTGAAATCCCTTGAGAAATTTAGTGTATTTTGAAAGGAGTTGTCTCAGATGATCTGTGTACGTTTGAAATATCTCGAGAAAACTCTGTTGTATTTTGAAGATGATCTTTTATTAATCGTTCTGGAACCCATCATGGGTATTATTGTCTATTTTGGTATCTGTTTCTGTGAATTTCGATCATTTTGAGAATCATTGAGTTTTTGACCATTTGAAGTATTCTGAAAATCTTTGTCAGTTGGAATCGTTTTGTAGTCCTGTTGGTAGTCCTTGTGCGACCTTACTGAGCTCTCAAAAGCTCACCCTCCGTTTGGCTCCCTTCTGCAGGTAATGATAAGCTGTAGCAGGTTCAGGATTGGGTTAGAGTCTGCGTGAGGTCTCGGTGAGCCCATCACTACTAGGTAATGAGGCCCCTGCGCGGGTCGGTACTGTCGATTCATTCATAAGGACTCGAGTTGTAAAGAACTTAGATTTTAACAGTTTGAGTTCGAACAGCCTTGTAAGCTTGCATTTGCAGAATGTTGAAATAGTATCGGATTAGATGTTTTAACGTATGTGTTAGTGAACAGATCTGACAGGTTTGATGTGATCCGGTAGCTTAACGACCCGGGAATTCGGGGTGGCAAAGCTCTGGATTTTTGGGGGCGTTACAACTAACTAGAATGTTTAGAGTACTCAGAGTTTGGCCTGTGGCTAAGCCAGGTCTTTCAATTTCCATTATATTGGGCTCATCATCTTTCTTCTTTGAATTTGTGTCTTCAAAGGTCCAAAATTGACCTGTCATTGGTTGGCCCAAGATCGGCTGGCTTGTCTGTTCACGTACAAAATCCATTTCTTCATTTTCCTTCTCTGCTTCTTTCAGATTTTTCTTTCTTTTCTCCATTTGGTCCATGTTATTGCCCTCATTATGTGTCTGATGGCTTTCTATGTTCAGGCCTTATGGCCCTGAATCATCCCTCTTTGTTTTTCTTGTCGTTTTCCTTGAATCATCACCTTCTTGGCCTATACAAAGTGCTTCAAATCTATTAGAGGGGTTGCTTTGTACGGGATTCTTCCCAATAAAGGCCTTCTATCTCATCTTTTAGCCAACATCCACGGCCAAAATCCCCCATCTTCTACAGTAGTGTTCATTTTCTCTGGTTGTTTCTCTCCTGTCTCCCGGCAAGTCTCTTTTTGGTGATCTGCCCTGCCATAAATAAAGCAAAAATTACTCAAGTATTCATACTCAACACGATATTTTCAGTTATTGAACACATATGCAGGAATTAAAGGCTTAGATAAATCCATTTCAATGCAAAATCTCACGTATTTCAAGCACGATGAAGTAGGCATATTCATGTCGATTTTGATCGGTCTTCCGAATTTCCTTGCGATTTTGAAGAGGGCTTTTTCTTCGTAGTGCTCGATCTGGAGTTCTGGCAATCTGATTCAGATTGCCGTATTTGTTTCTTTGGCTGACAGTTTGTAATCAGTTTCGCATTCCCTTACTGTTAAGTAGAGATTTAATATAATCCAAGGTCCTCCACATGTTACAAGTTGGTGATCTTCTGGATAGTGAAATATAATAAGGAAAAAACCCTCATTAAGATCCTCCGTGTTAAAATCCCCCCGTAGACTCCACAGATTTCTCAATCTTGTTGTTAGAGCCCTAAATCCAATGGTCTTCCCTATCAATTTGATTATCAAGCTTCATTTCCATTGCTTCCTAAATTTTTTGATTAGATTCGAGGATAGAACTATTTTTAGTAGTAATGGGGTTTCATCCCCATCATCTTCCATGCTTTCCTATCTCTTTTCCTCTAGTTCCTCATACTCTTCCTCATCTGATGTCGTATCCTCTAGATTTGATTCAAAGTTAACTGTTGTAGTAGGGGTGTTTAAAACTGCATCCCTATAAGATTTGGCTTTGATTTCTGGCGGAAGATTATTGCCAAAATTAAACATCTCCTCTGTTCTTGTATGAAGCTCTTTGCAAGAAATATCATTGAAATCATGGGCATTTTTTTAGCTTTTTGTTGCTTCTCTCCGCCATATCTCTTCCAGCTTTCCCGTTAAAGCTTTTGTGGGTTTCTACCTCCATCATCGGGGATGGCGGTTGATTGCCATGTAGTGCGTCATGTGTCATCGGAGAAGGTAGTTGGTTCCGTATAGTGCATCGTGAGTTAGTATGAGAGTGTAGTGGTCGTGACTCTCTAGCATCGTGAGTCTCACCCTGCATGCTCCCCATGCCAAGGTTGCTATTGGAGTCGCTTCACGATACTCTTACTAACAATGTTCTTTGCATGAAGTTCTCAACTTTTCCGTCCAGTCGTGTCATATATAGAGATGATAAAATGCCAATGCTAGCAATTTGTCAACTTTCTATTTAACTTCTTTTTTAACCTATCACCTTCTCAATATGTTCATTTAAAACACTTCATACTTCTCAAAAACCAAAATTGACCCCTCTCATGATAAGAAATATAAAAAATCTCCTCTAAACTTCTAGTTCAAGTTCAGAATTTGTCATTCTTGACCAAAGGAAAGTTTGGTCATACGAAACTAGTATCAGAGCCTGACCAAAGGCAAAAAAGGACTGAAAACACTCATGAAAATTTCTTGTTTATTAAGTCATATGACGGGAATTATACACTTATACTATAGAGTAAGAAAAACTGAGATAACAAAATTATTAAATGAAATAACAGATGTATCTCACGAAACTCTAAATATCTGTAGAAATCTAAACAAGATGACATCTCAGATATTAACTAGATTACAAAATTCAAATAAAGGCGTAGAAAATGAAACCCACGACCTAGCTTCAGATAAGGTTTTATCAAACTTTAAAAGTTATGACACTACTAAAAATTGCTATAGCAACAAAACTTCATATGTATTTGAAGAAATTAAGCATACAGTGGTAGCGAAGGTAAAAGAAAATCCTCTTCTAGCGCCTTAAAAGACACCAAAGATCCGGTATAGGGAATGGGTGTAGGGGAAATAGAAAAAGTAATATATGACTACTTAGACAAAGTAGGAAAAAGAAAGACTATTGAAAAAACAAATGATAGAGGAAATGATCCAACTATTCTAAAAGAACAACGATATAAACAAGAAGAAAATAGAGTCATATCACAAGTAAATTAAGCATTTGGTTATATGAATTTATGGAATGGAGAAACCAATCCAAATTATGTAGGAGGGTGGAATCCAAAGTTAAAATTAGAAAGAAATTCTAAATTTAATAATGCTTCTATAAGGCCCTTTTTTAAAACAAGAAATTGTTTTCAATAATGGAAAGAATGAGCCCGTAAATCAATACGACATGTATTTTGATATCGATTGTCTTTTAAATACTACAAAATAATCGATGATTGGGCACAGGCCTTCAGAATTGTCATAGTAGGTGATAATGTAACTAAGAGGCATGCTATGAAACATTTTATTCAAGCAACCCTGTAAGGAAACGAACTAAGTTCTGGAATAGCATTGTAGATCACAAAATGATAATTGAAGCCTAAGTCAAGCTCAATATTTGCTAAAAATGGATAATGTTTCATGTAGATAACCTCAATCGATAATTCACAGGAATATCAATAAATGATATAGGATTCAAGAAAAAATTGCGAGAGAGTGTGATTGTTATTAGCTATGTGGTGATAAAGGACATTATGTAAATAAATGTCCAAATAAGAAAAGAAAACAAAATCTAAGATCTTTATAATCATTGAAGAAAGATACGAGTCAATATGGAGATACGAATTAGATTCTGAAGACAAACACAAGAGTTTGTTTCAGAATACAACTATGATTTCGATGATGAAACAACAATAGATGACGATGAAAGTTTAAACAAAACTTTAAAGGGGTAGGCATAATCTTCATGATGTCAAAAACCTACGACGATGAAGAAGAAATGATTACTTTATCCAATAAGATAATTAATTAGAGTGAATCAATTGAGGAAGAAACTCCTAGACGTACTATTAACCATTGGGAGATGCCTAAAATCAAGGTTGGAGACACACACATACACAAAAAAAAAAAACTCCATATTCATATTCAGAAGTAAGATGAATGTAAAAATCTCTGAAGGAGAAACCTCTATTAGGTCAGACTGAGGAAAGAATACTAGACAATCTTCTCTTTAAAACATATGAGGTAAAACGATACCACAGATAAGGTTATCACTATGTTCATATTGGCATGATACATGTTAGTCTTTGTACATTATTCATAGACATAAAAAATACACCGATAATCTATTGTTTAACACACAGCCAATGGAAAGCTTTTGAAATGGCCCTAATAGGAGGAATCCGAAATAACTTGTATAACGAACCAATCTGGTTTAAAACTACACCAAACTACTTCATGTCCTTAAAAGATATTCTTTATCTTAATAAAGCATTGGGACTGAAGATTCAGATTCAAGGCATGACCTAGTTACAAGAAGTATGAAAAAATATTGTAATACAATATCATTCAGTCTACAGAGTGGTAAATACCACAAATTCATTGCGCTAAATAGCGAAGTAGAATTATTTGAACAAACAAGTAGTAATGTTTGAGCAATAAAAGCATGAAAGATAAATTCAAAGCAACTACCATGGCCCAAAAAAATGGGTGATCTGATAAATATTAGCTAGTAAACAACTAGAACATAGGCAAATTTTGAAGAACCAAGGAGACATTCTGTCTCCTCTAAACCTTCCACATCTACAAATCCAAAAGGAAAAGGTAAGGAAAAATTGGTAGAAGATTTTGCCAAAGATAAAAAAAAGTTTTGATGTGGATATAATAGGGTACAAATAATTACCGTCCCAATCAGACGAAGCATGTCAACTCGTGTAGAAACCATCCATGTAATGACTACAACATCAATACGTGACACTGTCAAGAAAAAGTTGAAAGGAAAGGGCTTGACAAGCGATGAGCTTAAAAAAAGTAATTCAGCCATTATGGGTATGATTAAGGGAAAAAGTATTCCCAAAAAATAAATAATAAACAGATGGCAGTAAGTCCAAATAACTCTTGCATAGAGTTAAGTTTTGACTTCCAGGATATCAGCCTTATAAAATTGATGCTTTAGTAGATACTGGAGCATCATGAATTTTTCCCTATGAAGAATGGATCGAAATAAATCAACACATAAGTATGTGAATGGAAAATGGCAATGAGTTCGAACACAAATATGAAGCATATCATATTTCGGTAACAGTTAATGAAAACAGTTCATTATAGAGCGATTAATCCAATTCGACTCTTTAGACGATAATTTTCTAATTGGAAATGCTTTCTTAAAATAATGTCAAAATCAACCATTTATTCAGAAGAGTTCCATACTGAAATACAATGTCAAAGATTTCGTTGTTAAAATATGATTTTTAAAGACGTAAATTTGATTTTCATCTGAAAAACTAGGAGAAATATAAAAACTTATTCAGAGTGAGTCTTTCTACATAGCCCAGTGTGGTGAGTAAGATGAAGCAAACGAAGCAGCGTCATGGAAAAGGTTACTTAAAGAAGAAGTAATCAAGAAAAAGTTACTGAAGAAGAAGTAACCAAAGAAGATGATAGTTGGGTTAAAGAAAATAACCAACATTATCAATGCAAACAAGGAAAAGAAATTCCTAGTCTTGATAGCATAAAAAAGATGCTAGAAAATAATTTTAATCATGACCCTCTAAAATTATGGGAAAAGAATAAACCTTCACGACATTGACCCTCAAGGATAAAGATTATGTGATTAATGAAAAAACAATGCAACATAGTCTTGAGATGGTCCATGAATTTAAAAGACATTTCTAAAACACTAACATAAGGGTTAATAAAACCTAGCGAGAGTCCTCATTCAAGTCTGGCTTTCATGGTAAAAAATCATGCAGAATAGACCAGAGGAAAAGTCAGATTAGTCATAAACTATAAAGATTTAAACGCAGCAGCAGTCAAAGATGACTATAAAATTCTAAACAAGGATATGTCGATAAACAAAATCCAGCTAGCCAACTTTTTCCTCAAAGTTTGATTTAAAAAGCGGTTATTAGCAAATCAAAGTGGAAGAATAATCAATTTCGTTTATTGTGTTTCCATTTAGATTGAAAAATTCTCTACCTTCATTCCAAAGAAGGATGGACAACATTTTTTGAAACCACGGAGACTATTGTGTGGTATACATATATATTAGTATTCTCAAAATCCAGATAAGAACATATAAATCATCTAAAAAGAATTCATTAATCATGGATTGGTACTGTCAAAAAAGAAATGTAAATAGGAACAGACGATAGAAAATTGTTCTTCAAGATCACATAGCCGAAAAAGTAAAGATGTATCCTGTAACACCACGAAATTTCCGGTGTATTAAACAATCATTCGACCAATCACTTAATCATTCAATCACCTAAAATCAACAAGAAAGTCCATATATATATATATATATATATATATATATATCAGAGCTTCGACAATGAATCAAACTCTCGATTAAGTAAGTTTACACATTGATTCCCTTGTAGGGGCTTAAGTAAACAAAATAATAAAAATCTAAACTAACTCCATAACCAAGCTCTAACCAATGCAAGGAATCTACTAATGTTTATTACCTGCAGAAGGGAACATAAAAGGGGGAGAGCTTTTGACAGCTCAGTAAGATCGTTCAAATTTCGATGGAGGAATACAAACGATTAACAAATTTATTTTAATGGCAATATGGGAAGAGATTCAACTCAGTCCCTTAAATCGAATATCAATGGAAACAATTTCAATTACACTGTAAATGATGAAGATGATATTGAACGTGAGTGATTGCAAAGCCACATAGGCAGTGCTGGATAACATTCAGTAAAGCCACACAGGCAGCGCTCAATAACAATGTGATTACATATGCATATGTACACCAACTAGATCGTAAAGGTACTAGCATCTCCTGTAATAACAAATCATCCTTGTATCACCCCCAATACAGTCCTTATAACACCTCAATACACTAATTCATGTCAATATTCAGAGTACAATAATCGCTAATTCAATGAGAAAATCGATGCTCAATAAGTAATACATTATGAGCGTCGAAGGATTTTTCAATGAACGCTAAAGCTCAAAGTAGGGTTTAAAGGTAATATACATGTTTATCTCAAATATAACAAAGTCCTAAGAATAATGATAAAAAATCAAAATAGCAAATCAATTATGAGGAATTGGTTTCCGATAGAATCCTTTACCTCAGTCCAAGCTATGCGTTGATATTCAACTTGCTCAAATTTCTCGATTTAACCTAAATTAACAATTTAATTATTATAAATTATTCTAGCCCCATAACACTATAAAATCCTATGCTAATTACTCACTCCCTCTCACCCTAAAACCAAAATAAAACGGATCCCTCGGGTGACAAACTTAAACGATAATCTTGTACTCTCTATAAGGCATTAAGACACCCCAAAATTCATAATAAATTCTTACAAAATACTTTTATACTTAAAAAAGAATAACAAGTTACAATATAAATTTTCTATTTGAATTTTTTAATTAAAAATAATTTTCTTAAATACTAGAAAAGCCCAAAAAGAACAATTAATACTTTTAGCTCAAATCAAAGTCCCATAATTTTCGTGATAGCTTCATAATATATAGTAAAAATACTGATACTGAAACTAAAATTAAGACTTAAAATGTACCGAAATCATTTTAAAATTATCCGTTTTGCTAAATCAAATGTGATACAAATGTAATATCAAATCAACTCTAAAATCATTTAGCATTTTCAATAATTTTTCTGAAATTGTTTAGAACATATCAATGATATAAAATAACTTTACCGGGTTGTTAAATTACTCCAGAAAATCCATTCCGCATTTATCAAACCTAATATAAGCCTTAAATAAAAAGCTTAGAAAAGGAAAATAAATATTAGAAGATGAAGATACCCAAAATGTTCTTTGAATAAAAGGACAGGTAACCTTGTCAAAACTAAGCTTACCTAAACAAAGAAATAAGCTAGTTCTAGAAACCAACGCTTCTTAAAATTGTTGGGGTGTACCTATTAAAAGCAACACCCCTGATCAAACTGAAGAACAGTTTTGTGGATACTAAATGCCGAGACTCGGTACCATATAAACAAAAAAATAACTTTTAGTTATAAAACGTGGCATAATCTTTTGTTTTTATATATTTTTCTAGTTTCAGAACACTTTTTTCTCAGAATAGATAATAAGTGTTTTAAAGCTTTTCTTTAACAGAGACTTAAGAGATATTAGTCAAACAAGACTTTATCGATGACAACAACGGTTCAGTTATTACACTTTTGATGTTGAATACATCTCATCAGCCAAAAGTGCACTTCCAAATTGTCTAACTAAGAAATTATGCTTTATGATGAAGGAGTTGTAACCTCAGAAAAGATTACTCAAAATACCTTAAAATAAAGGTATGAAGCAAGAGATCTCGAAGCTGATCTATTGAGGAAACCATCAGAAAAGTTTGACCACACTACGTCATTTACCCTAAAAAGAAAGATGACAGTTCTTTGTCATTTTTAAACCTTCTCACAGCACCAAAAGAGGATGGTTGGTACTACAAATTCTCAAGCCCTAAATCAGGACGATACCAAACTAAGCATTCAAAACTGATGTATAAGTTTTTGAATAAAAGGAGTAAGGTTGAAACCTCGACAATAAGGTACCCTATCAGAGCAAGTAAACCATCAATCACACTCTTAGCAGACTGTCATTGATGAAACATCAATATAAGTCTAAAAGATTTTTAAATACTAACATTCACCCACGCAGGGGTTCTCATGATCAATACCAAAAATGAATCCCTTTCTTTCACACGGCTCTAATCCAAAGTCAGGCAACCTAATGGTGGTTATCACCTGCAGAAAGGAAGTCAAACGCGAGTGAGCTTTCGAGAGCCCGATAAGGTCGATCAAAGATTGAAAACAACAAAATAATTTGGAAGATTTTTCATATAGAGTCAAATGAAATTATTTAAAAGGATTCAATAAAACCATAGCATTTCGATATAGACATAGGGACGAGTATCAACTCAATCTCTCAATCAATAGTCATTTCAAAGCATTTCCCAGTACGA
The DNA here is from genome assembly GCA_033070095.1 of Escallonia herrerae. Lineage (NCBI taxonomy): Eukaryota > Viridiplantae > Streptophyta > Magnoliopsida > Escalloniales > Escalloniaceae > Escallonia > Escallonia herrerae. The sequence goes on along the minus strand of JAVXUP010002377.1, from coordinate 74,112 downwards.
TATAACAAATACAGGTAACATTGGACATGAATAGTACACTATAGCAAAGTCACCCCGGCAGTGCTTGATACACTTTACATATGCATATGTACACTAACTAGTCCATTTAGGTACTAGTTTAACCCAACCAAGAGACCATCCTTATAATGGCAACAATACAGACCATCCTTATAACTCCCCAGATTACTAACTCATGTTAATATTGAGAAGAAATAAATACAGTTCAAAAATATTTTACGATAATTGAATCGATAAACAGCTGAGAATGAAATAAGAATTCCAAACAATGGCTATAAGGCTCCAATTAGAAGTTCATGGACAATTTGAAACTATTTTTATATCAATCATGAAAATCAAAATTTAATGTAGTTTGTAAAACTGTTATTATAAACATTTGAAATCAGAGCAATGAAGTAGGGTTCGGATGGAATCCCTTACAGTTTAATGAAAATTATAAAATTAGAGTTCAATGGAATTCATAAAGATGTTATAACAAAACATTTGAAATTAAAGCAATGAAGTAGGGTTCGAATGGAATTCCTTCGATCCAAGCTACGCGAAGCTAATCAACCTCGATCCAAAATTCTTGAATAAACCTAAATTGGCAACTCATGTATTAGAAAATAATCTACATTGTTACACTATAACTCTAAGATCAACTACTCAAAACGTACTCATTCCTATCCGGAACGATGCAACCCAAAGCAGGCCCCATCACACGGCCTGCTTGATCGAAAATCTCGCACACTCTTTAATGCTTAAGAATACCCCAATTTTTTTGAATCTTTTGAATTAAAATAATTTTTTAAATGCAATAAAAATCCATAAATAATCATAATTGCTTATAGTTGAAAATAAAGTCCCATAATTTTTGTAACAACTTTAGAATATAAATAAAAATTTTAGAAATAAAAACTAGAATTTAAAAAGGCATTAAAACTATTTTTGAATTATTCATTTTGCTAAATACAACGCGCTACAAAAATGATAACAAATCAACTCTAAAAATTACCAAACTTATATTGGGACTTATTTATTCTATAAAAATATTATTGTAATTTTTCTAGAACTTTTTCATGAGTTTTAAAGTTTCCAAGAGATTCTACAAATCTGAATTTGCATAAAACATTAAAACTACATACGATTTTTCAGAAAATTGTAAAATTTTACTAAAAATTCTTATATAGCCTAAAGTACTATACTTTAAAATTTCACGTGGTAACAATTACTGTACATTATATAATACTCGCACCATACCTAATGCTAAGACGTGGTACACCTGTGCTTGCACAAAGCAATACCACCCAATACTACCCACTTGACCCTCTTCTTCTTCCCTTTGTTCTCTGCACCCACAAACTCTACTGCACTCAACAGACCCACAAACACAAATACACACAAGCATACACTAAAACACCACACACACAAAAAGCACACATTCACTAGACAACATATCTCACATCTCCCACACCCACTGCCTTGGCAGTGGGTCTTCTCCCTTTTTTTTTGGTTTGATGACTTTGCTTTCACGGAAAAGCTTTAACTCAATATAGCAGGTTTGAGCTTCAAATTTATACACTAAAATAAGAAAGTACATCACCTTTGCAAAGCCATCCAATGTAAAAATCACCACCTATTTCTACGAGTACTATTTGCAGTTGAGCTTTGCCTCTAAGATGTCCTTGGAAATCACATTGTTTACATTTTACATTTAGATGTTAATAGATGGCTGCTCACCACCATGCTTGACACTGTGAGTCCAACTGATACCTACTGCCGTAACCAAAACTCATGCACACCCATCACACACACACACACACACACACACACACACACACACATATATATATATATATATATATATATATACACACACTACATGTACACATATACTCATACATGTGCACAAACACACCCACGCGCGCGCGCGTGCTCACACACACACACTCACACACATTTACCAAACACACATAGTTGGTTACACACACACACACACACCTTAATTCTACCCAAACCCACGGCAGGGGGTATGCTCTTATTTTCTGTTCTCTGTTCAACACACATGCACTCCCAACAACAAGATCCATGTTGCTGCTTCTCCCTTCCCCTTCTCCTTTCTCATGCACACACCCCACACAAACACACACAAAACCAAGCTCACGGCACACACAAAAACCCACATTACACACACACAAACACTCATAAAACACATGGGCATACTGCCTTGCGGCAGTACCCTTTTCCATGTCTGTGTTGCAGCCCCTCACTCATACAAAAAAAAATACAGTTTTACGCACGAACTCACACACAAACACTCCCCTCACTCGCACCCTTCATCAGCCTCCCAATACTCTAGAAATCTCCCTTGCAACAGCCCTACCTCTCACAACCATAACCAAATCTCATAGCTCCTCATGTATCACTATGGCACTCCAAAAAACCCAGAGCAATTTACACTCATGGCTATACACCCAGCCCCCTTAATCCCATAATTCAGTGAATAATATTATAGAGAAAAGGGCTGGAAATTTACCACAATATTCTACGCAATTCGCCGAAGAAATCTCCTTTCGTCGCGTGCACGCTCTCTCTCTCTCTCTCTCTCTCTCTCTACCAAAAATCTAAAGAACAAGATGGGGAACGACTGCTCTCCTAACATCTGTATGTATATAAAACCCTAAAAGAAAAATTACAAAAAACCTCGCTCAATTTTGGTAGTCATTCAGAGTTCACCCAAATTCTTTTTTCTATTACTACAAAAAGGGCCAAAATAACTATTTATGAAAAATTAATGCACATAAATATTTAATAGGTATTACATAACCCCGCTATACTAATTGCCGCTAAAAGTTGCTAATAATGCATCGACGCTAACTAATTTGTCTCTAATTTTTTTTAAAATATCGTTTACGCTAATTGTCACTAAGTACCACAATCAATATCACTTATAATGACCATCGTTAAATTATAACTTATAGTTTTCAAAAACTTTGTTGCTAATCACTCATATAAATCAACACTAAATCTTGCGTATAACAGTCGTTGCTTAAAATAAACTAACCGACTTAGCATTATCAAGGTTTGGGTTGTTACAGATTATCACAATCTAGATATTGTCAATCTTGGCTAAACTAATAAATTGTTAATGAAAACCCAACAATAGCATGAACTATTGAACACATATAGTGCAGGGAAAGACAAGATTAAAGGAATCAATTTTGTCCATGCAACCATTGAAAATATAGTAGCCGAGCCTCAAGAAGCATGTTTCTACAATGGATGAAGCATAGTAATCCTAAGAGGATGTAATTCATTCGTAGAACCATCCAAACAAGGTCAAGATCAAATAAGTTAACTCTATGAAAGTTCAATAGCCAAGGACAAGAATAACGTAATTTACGTAGCCAAACTTTTGACCTGTACAAGATGGTTTGGAACCACATGATAAGCATAACCGAAATGGTCATAGGTGTCAGCAAAAAATGACCGAGCCAAGTGGGGTAAAAAATAAAGAAGTCTACCATAATAAAAGTAAAAGGTGAACCAACAAAAAATAATACAAGATTTTCATTATTGAAGAATCTTATGTACCTGATCCTTTAATCTATAAAAAGAGGTCGATGTTAGAGTTAGAAGGCAAATGAAGTTTGAGATAGTGTAACAGTGTGAAGTGTGCTAAGAATCAGTCTGTGCAACAATATAAGGAAGCATTTCTTTCTATTGGTCCTATATAAAATTTCTTTTCCACAGTATGAGTAAAGAAGTATTAGTTTTAGTATGACGTTATTCTTTCAAACTAGTATCCTAGAAACTTGAGAGTGTTTGATTATAGCAATTAGCCAATTATGAGAAACGTAAGGTGTCGAGCTGTGTGTTCACTTAATGAGAAGCTTGGATATCGAAAAGCAATAGGAGAAATATGGTGGGCGTACATTCAAGGACCAAGAAGAGCGTCCATGTAAGTAACATATATCCTAAGGTAACCTTGTGTGACTATATTGTATGCAAACATGTCTTATGATACATAAAATTGTAATTTTCAAAAGTTAAAGGGTTAGATTACAATTACATTAAAATATTAGTGTTATTCAGCATTATTAAGGGAGAAGACTTAATCCAAGCCATCCATAAATCACTCATAGATAGCCAGATCGTATCGGCAAATAAGCTAATTTGCCAGCGCTGGCAGTGGAACTCGTCTCACACACACACATCACACAGTCTCACACTATAATCGAGCGTAATCATCATGAACTATTTAGCATATTCAAACTTGGCTCGTTTGATAAATGAGCTTGAAAATTTTGTTCATGTTTAGTTTGTTTATTATTCGATGAATGATTTATTTACAACCCGCAAGACAAACTGTTCACGAGCAACTTTGTTCATTTACATCCCTAGCTTAACATTTAGATCTTCAATGTTGTATACAGTTATTCCTTTCTTTGAATTTGGAGGAGTATAATGAAAGCTTCTGTTGCGACTTAGGCTAAGAACCGAGACATGTTAATGAAGCAAACCCATTCACGAAATTGAAATTTTGTTAATGAAGCAAGCACGCTCTGATTGGATTATAGAATTAGCCTTCAAATTAAAGTTTGGATATTGAATTGGACTCTCATAACTATAATTTTCTTTTTGGAATATCTATTTTGATTTGCAATATTAAAGTTTCATTTATACTGTAACACTCATAGATACATCGTCAGGCTCTATTAGAATGAGTTAAATTTTTAGTTAAAATGACATAGTTGACCTTAAATGTGTAACAGACTTTCAAAAACCCATCACCACAGACCGAACACGTCTAACACCCCACCACCACAAACATGTCACCACCAACTGTTCCACCACCCTTTGACGATTCCTCCCCCACAAAGTCACCCCAACAAGCCCTTTACAACCAATATGTGACCAATTGCCTCTGAAAAAGACCAATGGTCTATCTCGAGTCATTATCTTATCTATTAAGCTAATAAAAAATGATTGACAAAAAGGAAAAACAAGAAAAATCTATTCGACTATAGATTGTCTGATGAAAGCTTCTAATCTCACTAAATTGGAGATTCAGATTCGGGAACTAAAATATACGATGGTCTCAACTTGTATTAAGTGATTTTATGAATTTTATCCCAAAACATAATTTACAAAATTAAACAAAGGCAAACAAATCCTAAGCTAAACTCACATTTGGTTTAAATTCGAAAACGGGGATCGAATGGCCTATGTACCAAACTCGACAAGTCAGGATCAAAATCTCCTAGTTCGAGCGACACAAGGGAGGGGATCTAAATCTCAGTCTACTGTCGAGACCTAATTTAATTCAATTTCTTCTAGTTGAATGTTTTAAAAAACTCTTATTGAACTAGAAGTCTAATCTACAAAAGTGTAACCGTAATTGAATTGTAGTCCTAACCAACTTCTTCTACTGGCAGGTATAGAGTCTTTTTTCCCTAATTTTTATCATAGACAAAAATTTGGTCGCGGTAAAGGGAATTATAAAATAAATTTACTCTAATCTAATCTATGGCTTCTCTAAACCATTATACCAAAAACAACACAACAAGAGCATAAGAATTACATCTTGATTGGATTGCTTGGGCTGCTTAACCGTCAATTCTGGATTATGTACAATGTGAAAAATGAAATTACATGACGTTTCTTTTTTGCTAATCTATCTCCCTAAGAGATTTAATAGCTTTTTGGGGTACATGTCTCTTTGACTAACTGTCCCTTTCGGAGCATCCAGAGGGCTTTTTTTTATTTATAAAAATCTGGGAGCAATAGAAATACAGAAGGAGATAATTTTGGTCCTCATCATCGTCTCTAAGAGATATGATGACTTAGACCAAAAGGACCTTAACGGTCTTACCTGCTGGAACCCTTGTAAAGCCGGTGAGTTCAAAGGGGAACTGGCCACAACACATAAGATAACCGATTTGTTTAGTCAAAAACTGGTAGGTAATATAAACCCCTCCTTAATTTACTATCAAACCAATTTCAAAGGAAAAGAATACCTATTTTGATAAGTTTACATATGTGCAGAACGTGAATTTGCGGTCAGACATCCAAATCTAATAAAACCAAGTACTAGACCTCTTATTCTATCTAGACTCTGACATGGGTTAAGCCCAAACTAGCTGGATTGGACCACCTAAACAACGCCTTTGAGCCACCTAAACTGGACTTAAACAACTATAGCACGGCCTAGCACTATTGAGCCTAGAGTAAAGAATAACGATAAAGCTTAATAATAATAAATAAATCCTATAAAAGTGGGATGCCTACACAATCCATCTCACCAACAGATCCTTCCAACCAACATAAAACCGCCGCCATGCCAGATTCACCAGAAAGCCATCATGAAGTGTGTGAGGGGGTGTGAGCTTGTGCACACCCACATCTATGTGAATATGTGAAAATTCGTGAGGAGGCATGAGAAATAAGCTGGTGTTAGTGATGATTGGTAGTACTTGCTAGACATACAGGAAATAATAGGCACTTAAACTGAAATCATAAACCATACATGATAGAAGTTGTTAGCATGCAAAAACTGAAATTTCCACTTAGATTTTCGCCAAAGAACATATGTATCCATCCTCATAACATAATGCGGGAACAAGGAGTGGCTTTGACTACGTGAAAGTGTAGGGAACATGAAGCTTGTTGGAATCTCTGGTAAAACCTAAAGGAGGCTACTTATATCTTTAAGAAACCAAAAAGAGCAGAAGTTTCATAACATCTTGAAGATTGAGAGACACATAGAGAGAGATAGAGAGACTCTGTAAACCTACTTGATATAACTTAAATATAACTTCTAATAATTGGAGAATACCCGGCAATCCCAGTCAAACTGGGAGATCAATAATTATCTTATCAGAAATCGTAGAGATCGTGACGTGATCTTCGAGGATCCTAACGCGATCCTAACACATCTGGCCCACGGCCCAGTCCTACTAGGAGTCTTCTCCTACAGCTATATAAAGGAGTCTACCCCTCCAGGTATGAGAATTACACAATTTATGCTTTTTCAGAGTTACTATTCTGTAGTTGCGCTCTGACTTAAGCATCGGAGAGTTCTCCGCCGGAAATCCCACCCGGCGGTCACTCATTTTTTGTCTTGCAGGTCATCGGTCCAGGCTCGAGTTCCACAATGTACGCAAAACATATTTTTAGCGGTAACAGATTGGCGCCATCCGTGGGACCCGCCAGCCTAGCCGATTGACCCAAGACGATAATTGTACCACAAGCCACCGATGGCAACGCCTCAAAACTGACGGAGCTGCCGCCACCGCCGCCGGTATGTGGATACCATTATCGTCACCGAAGTGGAAAAGTTCCAAATTGTTTATCGCAATAGAGTTTCATGGTTCGGAGCCCGCCACCACACGGTGGCCTCCAATGCTGCGATCTATCACAGTACCATGGCATCAACAACTATTCAACTGAGATGGCCCTATGTTCCTGTGTACAGCAACCAGTCAACCACATTCGGCCGGAGGTTGCTGCGGCCGCAATACTCTATGTATCGCAATGGTAGAACCAATCAGCCCCTTTTCCAAGGCTGCGTCGTCCAAGACAGCAACCGTGACACTGCCTCCATCATCACCGCCGGCAACCAGGCAGCTCCACCACCATCACCACAACCTCCACGGTGCCACCACGACAAATGGCAACGCCACCGGGGTAACCAACATCACAAGCTGCCACAAAATTGATGGAGCAACAAAAAAAATAATATACAAAAAAAGAAGGTGATGAAGCCATGGCAATGCCGCCGGCCATGGGTCAGTACCCTAGCGCCACCACCGCGCATAGCCAGGTCATCTACCACCAGCACGAGGTCATCGACAACCAAGGGACCGCCATCCTTCTTCCAGATCTGTGCTACCGACACCGTAGCTATCAAGCGGCCACCACCATCCTATCAAGATGCTGTCCTCGCCACCATGGCAGGCCTTCCATGAAAGCACTAGAGCAACACTACCGCAAGTTTCGGTGAAGCGTCACCACCACGATCAATGGTTCCAATTGGCGCCACCGTCGCCTCACGACTATGGCCTTGCAACTACGTTGCCTACCCACCGTCGACAACGACCGGCATCGCCATCTAGCTTAGTGTCGCCATCAGACCCATGCCGTCAAGATACACACCACTGCGAGGAGTGGCAGAGCCCTTTGGTGCCGTCGCCACCAGGGGAAATTGAATCCTCAGTTGTCATCTTTACCGACATATCGCCGTCTCAACACTGCCAGCGATGAGATATGCGACACCATCGCGCCACCGCCTCACGCTGCCGCCGCAGCACCAGGCCGATTGTTGATTTTGGTCAATGCAAAGAAGGGTCAGACGGAAAATAAGAAAGAAGTCCATTCTTTCTTTTTCACATTCCCCCTGCAAAAATGCAAATTTATATTTTTGACCCATGGGGTCTTCTTTATTCAAAATATGCCACAACTTTAAAAAGTATTAGACTTTTTGCTATCAAAGACACATATTTATTCTTAAGACCCCTCATTTATTCAACTAAGGCCACGTGCTTTTTAAAGCCCTAAGCTTGAAACCCATGAAAAAGCCTATTTAGAGTTAAAGACCACGGGGGTATTACTTACTCGACTTAGGCCACACTTTTTTTAAAAAAGCATTAAGCTTTTAACTCTACAAAAAGGCCTATTTAAATTCAGGTCCCGCGAGGTCTCATTTATTCATTTGACATATGCTGCATACTCCTTTAAAACGGCATATACTTCCTCACATTTTTGTCACTAAAAAATTTAGCGACTACAACTTTAAAGCAGTGTATACTTCATTGCTTACGTGTTGCTGAAAATTTAAGCGACTACGATTTTAGGCGCTAGCAAGTCTTCCTAAAGGCTGCTTCTGGTGCACTTTCATTTCATTGCCTAGACCTATTTATTTTTTTGTCTAGCATTATGCAGTTGCATCCATTGGCGTGAGCATATTACATGTCAAGGATTCTGTCTGCAATGATTTTTGAAGCACACCTATGAAACGCAGTGCAGGGCACCCTATGGCTAACCGACAAAGCCCTAATAGGGCCACAGTGTCTAAACATCTCTATTATCTCTGTGTTAAATGTGATACCCCGAAAATACAGAAAATTAATCTAACCGTGAGTTTGATTAATTAAGGGGTACTATTTTTATTACATAGCAATATGCTAATGATGATTAAGTGTTAGGGAGCTAAATGGGAGGTTAGTTTAGCCTTGGGGGTCAAAATGTAATTTTAGAAAGTTAAAGGGGGTAAAAGTGTAATTTTGAAAAATATGATGAACGTGATGCATATTTTTATTAAGTAGCATCATTTTGATGATAATGAGGTGTTAGGGGGCTAAAGGAGGGGTTAGGGTGATTCGGGGTCAAATTATAATTTTCCAAAGTCGAGGGGTCAAAATACAATTTTGGAAATTTGAGGGACTAAATTGAAAATTGTTGAAAGTTGTAAAATGTGTCACAATTGAGAGAATTCAGCTGAGTCGTGGCCACCTCTTGGTTAAACTAAGCTGACTAAGTGCTATGAAACAATAAAATTAAGGAGGATAAGATGTAGGAAGTAAGCTGGGGGGTGTTTTGGTAAATTTTTCCCTTTAAAGTTTTCTAAGGAACTATTTGGGTTGTATATGATGTAGTACATCCAAAAAGTAGTTTTAAAGCTGTTTTGGGGGTGTTGATGGTGTAGCGGCCATCAGGGGGTATTTTGGTAATTTGCCATGTTGACTCCAAATTTTAGGAAACATGCGTAATTCAACTGTCAAAATGGTGGGAAATGAAGAATGATGTTAATACGTTGAAATAATGAGATTGTGGCTATTGCTAATGCGTTGGTAAGCTAGGTTAAGGATCCAACTATTGGATCGAATTAACGCTTGTTAATTCGATCCAATAGTTGGATCGAATGGGAAGGGGTAGAATTGGGAGTGTGTATATGTGGAATGATTTCTAACGAGCAGATTATTATTTGACTAGGTGATGCAGCTCGTTGCGATTAGAGATTGTGAGTTGCTTCGGCTATAAGTCAAGCAGGTAAGGACAATACGGTTCGATATGCTAATTCATTGTTCGATTAGCATGCCATGTTGATGACGTGTTGTTGGATTCTTGTCGTTATGATTGGACACCGGTAGTCATTGTGACCGGTATATGCATATTTGAATTGTGTCGTAAGACGCTATAAATGATTAAATGGGAAGGGGTAGAATTGGGAGTGTGTATATGTGGAATGATTTCTAACGAGCAGATTATTATTTGACTAGGTGATGCAGCTCGTTGTGATTAGAGATTGTGAGTTGCTTCGGCTATAAGTCAAGCAGGTAAGGATAATACGGTTCGATATGCTAATTCATTGTTCGATTAGCATGCCATGTTGATGACGTGTTGTTGGATTCTTGTCGTTATGATTGGACACCGGTAGTCAGTGTGACCGGTATATGCATATTTGAATTGTGTTGTTGAGGACTTAGGGTAGAATAGATCCCTTAGTCCGCCTTGTTGATAGAATTTAATAAGGATGATGTGTGTCCTAGTATGCTATGATTCGATTCGATTAGCATACCTAAAGTTGATGATGATGTTCCGTAGGGGTTATCGTGTGACTGTTGTGAGATATGGGCGGTTATTGATAGCCGATATCTCTTCTCTTTGAGAACACCATTGATGACTTGTGGCAAACTTCTCCCGAGTCCGCCCTGTCATTAATGATGATGCTGTTGAGGTCGTTGCGTGTTGTTGTGAAATGTCGGCACTTATTGGTAGTCGACATTTCTATTATGTAAGAACGTTGTTGAGAGCTTGCGGTAATCTTTTCCAAGTCTGCCATGTTGATGATATCACGTTGAACTCTTGTTGTTAGGTTTGAACACCGGTTGATCTTCTGATCTGGTATTCCTTGTTGAGCTGTGTTGTTGAGGACATAAGGTGGAATAAATTTTCCCTTGATGTCTTGTTGCTTGGTTGTAACGTGGTTAGGGAAAGCACTCTAAATGAGTTCCCTGCTTGTTGACAATGTCTCTTTTATTTACTTGAGACTGAGATGAACATCCCGTAAAATGGGACATCAATATGAGGAGGATGGCCTATGAATTATGATCACTGGCCAAAGAGGATGAATGTCGCTCGAGCAGAGTCTGACGTGTCTGGTCGAGTCCTGTCTGTCATGTCCATGTGCATTGCATTTGATTTTCTTTTGATGTTGATGATTTTAATGATTTGTATTTCAATGATGTTTGCCTTTACGACCTTGGATTTCGGGTCCACTTGCATAGTCGGTCGGTCGGTCAGTTAGTCCAGTCCATGAGGAGGTGGAAGTAATGCTATTCTGTTAGGCCGTAAAGCCGCTCAGTCTAACGAAAGAAAAATTTTCGTTTAACAATTATGCTGATGTCGGAAATTTATTAACTACTCTTGATTCATTGCTATCGTTGAGATGATTATTATTCCTCCGAGTCTTTTGAATCATTTGTACACGATACTCCTCGTGTTGTCTTTACTGGGCGATTTGCGCTCATTCCTTATGTTGTATTGTACATGCTATAAGGTTGATCAAAGAGAACCTTCTAGAAAAGAGAAGGAAAACAAACTAGAAAAACTTGAGCAAGGGGATAAGTTGTGTGAGGTAAGACAAGCTGGAAACAGTGAGATAAAGATTGAGCTACGAGATAGGTTGAAGAGCCACACCACTACAGTCGTATATTAGGTTGTAACCATTCATGTTGTTTAGAGACTTGAAAGTCTTCCGCTGCAGTATGATGTATGGTTGTATGAAAATTTTTTGTAAGGACGCATTTTGGAGCGGCTATTAATGATGTGTGAGTATGAGGATGTAGTTGCTCTGTATTCAACACAGGGTTTTGAATGTGATTATGGTCGATAACCTAGCCCGGTGACGTCACCAGGGTTGAGGGTGTCGCATTAAGAACATAGTTGCATTTTTATATGCTTTGTTGCTTCAGAGGCTATTTTTTCAGCCACATATTTTTCTTGTTGCAAGGGTTTAAACTGCGCTATCAACAGTGACGTAAAAACCACTTCATAAGCAAGGAACCAAATTCACAGCATCCTGCGACTTGAAGTCGCATTTAGGGTTTCTGCTGCGGCATCTTGTCGACTCGGCATTTCTTTTTATCTCTTGATATTCAGTCACACAGTGACCTGGATCAGTAAATCAGAGCACTTCGCCAATAGCGTCGCTGATATGACGGACTCCATGCCCTCTAGCTTTATATGCTTGTCCAGTCAAGCAGGCAAATATGGTCTTCTATATTGATCCCACAGGCTTAATGCCCTGTGTCTTATCAGACGGGGGGGTTCATAGCAGCGAACATGTTACGAACTCAATGCTTCGCGCCTTTTTATTTAGCGCCGGAACAACAAGTACTTGTTGCTTTGACGAGAACTCCTGAGGGTATTTTCATGAGCTTTAAGCTGTATCCGCCCCCGAGGGCGCGTACGACGAGAACTCTTAAGTTCCGTCAAACCCTCGAGGGTATTTGCATGAGCTCTAAGCTCCATCCACCCCTAAGGGCACGTACGATGAGAACTCTTAAGTTCCGTCAAACCCTCGAGGGTATTTGCATGAGCTCTAAACTCCATCCGCCCCGAGGGTGCGTACGACGGGAACTCTTAAGTTCTGTCAAACGCTCGAGGGTATTTGCATGAGCTCCAAGCTCGATTTGCCCTCAAGGGGGTGTACGACGAGAACTCTTAAGTCAAACCCTCGAGGGTAATTGCATGAGCTCCGGCTCCATCCGCCGCCGAGGGATGTGTGGGACGAGAATTCTTAAATTCCGTCAAACCTTCGAGGGTGAGTGCATGAGCTCCGGCTCCATCCGCCCCCAAGGGCATGTAGGACGAGAATTCTTAAATTCAGTCAAAATCTTGAGGGTAATTGCATGAGCTCCGCACTCCATCCGCCCCCGAGGGCGTGTACGACGAGAACTCTTAAGTTCTATAAATCCCTCGAGGGTAATTACATGAGCTTCGTGCTCCACCAGCCTCTAGGGCAGTCCCTCGAGGGATGAAAACCCCCAAGGGTGATAGGATAGAGCTCGAATTCTATTCGAACGGTTTAGCTATAGTTCTAACTTGTGAAATGACAAAGGACTATGGGACTTCATCCCCCCACCATTCTTTGTCAATTCAAAAACCCAGCCAAGAGTGAGTGCAAGGCTTCTTTGCCAGCTCTTAGGTAATGATAAGAGTTCACGTCAAAGTAAAACGCAAGCATGATGTGGTCAGCTCGAGCTAAAGAACACACACTTGCACAAAATGAACACCCTCCAAAGGAGAGGTGACCCCTCAAGGGGACATTCAAACACTTAGCACATGCAACAACTTGCATGCACAGCTTTGTGTTCTCTCCCGAGAGAGGCTACCATGGGGCACAACCTCTAAAGGATCTCAAGATCCCATGATTCGTCTTTCTAAAGATGATTTTGAATAGCCTACTCAGGCGACATTCTAAGACTTAGCTCTCAAGAGCTAGGGTTTTAGCGCCCTACTTGGGCAAAGTTCCAAGGCGTAAGCTCTTGCTTAGGTCGGAGCACATGGAAGAGAGAAATATTGTTACCCCTACAAGTGAATGAGAATCACTTACAAATATGATGCGTGTCTCAAGGCACCAGGTATAAACTTCCTCAGCCAAACATTTTAGCTAAGGAAGTCAGGGGCTTATGATATAACTCAAATATAACTTCCAATAATTGGGGAATACTCGGCAATCCCAGTCAAACTAGGAGATCAATAATTATCTTATCAGAGATCGTGATGTGATCCTCGAGGATCCTAACGCGATCCTAACACATCTGGCCCATGGTCCAGTCCTATTAGGAGTCTTATCCTACAGTTATATAAAGGGTCTACCCCTCAAGGTAAGGGAATTACACAATTCATGCTTTTTCAAAGTTATTATTCTATAACTGCGCTCTGACTTAAGCATCGGAGAGTTCTCCGTCGAGAACCCTACCCGGCGGTCACTCGTTTTTTGTCTTACAGGTCATCGGTCCGGGCTCGGGTTCTGTAATGTACGTGGAACATATTTTTAGCAGCAACACTACTCAATGTGTGTGTGCCACTGTGCGAGAGAGAGAGAGAGAGAGAGATAGAGAGAGAGACCCGTTGGTGGTTGACGTCGACAAGAAGACTTGTTGCGACAGCTAACAGCAGTTACGACAACTGGAGAAGTAGCGACAGAGTGGAGCAAAGCAGAGTTGTCGTTGATTGAAGACAATGATGGTAACAGCGGCAAGAGAAGTAGATGTCAGTGATGAGAGTAGCAACTGATGATGCTGCAATAGGAGAGATGACGGGAACAGTGGCGATGGGGGGCACGACGGGGCAGTCGGACGTTTTGGGTATTTAGGTTTAGAAAATGGACTGATTGAGTCCAAGCAAAGAAAGAAAAGAAATCAAAAAAGAAAAAAAAGATGGTGTTGATGAAGCCACGACATCTTTTCTCAACGGTTCTATTTCTTGAGCCTTGCTTGACGTCTTTATTGCCACTGCGCTCCTTGCACCTGGGCACGTGCCTCCGCAAATGGAGGTGCACAACCTGCATTAGATTGTGCCTTGCGCTTAGGCGTGCCTTTGATAACACTGCCCGAGTCCAACCTTTTTTTTTGTGACAAATTCAGACTGGCATGAGTGAAAGGTGTGGCTGTTAGGATTTCAACAAAATTGTTTAGTTCCATTTAAATGTACATAACACCTTTTAATAGTGTCTCTCGGTTTTATGACTGGTACATGACACCTACTAACTATTTGGACCTGTCCATGGCACTTGTTAGTGCATTATAAACAGGATCTGATAACAGAAAGATTTTTGACTTCAGTTTCTAAACTTTCCCTCTCTCAGAAAATTTTTGTCTAGTGATTACTCTGCAATAATAATCACTTATTCTCTCTTTTAATTTTGGAGGTAGATTTGATGTTACTATATACAGTTTAAGAAGGGCGCAAATATTGTCTTAAGCGTATAGTAAACAGCATTCTACTTTAGGCATTCTCCTTATACTATCTTTTTTTTTCCAATGCACAATCTTCTCCACACCCCTTGTACTGATATGTGAAACGAAATGTAGCACTTCTGCCCTTATGCATCACAACAAGGTTATTGCTTTGGCATTCTCTACACACCTTCCATCACAAAATGCCAAAATCTTAGCTAATTAACCTTAGCAACAAAAGGAGCGAAACAACAAAAGGTGGAAAACAACAAAGTAAGGAATAAAGTAGTAAGTCAACTCGAGTCACTTTATAGCATTGTAGGATCGATAGCAATTCTCCTCAAGGGTATGATATAACTCTCGCTTCCATGCACACACTCTTTTTATCTTTGTGTAAACAACCATAATTTTCAACGCTCTCTATCTCGAACAAATTGTTACCCGAAAACATATGGGAAAAGTGAATGCGACCCTAATCTTAGGCAAGTTGCCTAAGGCTAGCGACCAAAACTACATAGTTTTGGATCTCTTATCTCTCTCTCTCTACCTTGTTTTTCTCTTTCCCTTCTCTATGTCGCCGGTCAGCTCTAACACCATACTGTTACAAGCAACCACCCAACACCCCTTCCATTCCATTACAAACCACCACTACCATACATAACCTACCGCTGCCGATGCTCTTTCCCCTCACCACATCACAGAACTAATAACCACCACTGACATCCCTCGTCAGCCAGCCTCCATTGCCGATGACCTTCACAAACCTTTGCCACATATCAACTACCACCTGCACCATCATAAACCTCTGTCACCATACAAAAACCCAGAACTATTGGCTCAATCCCCTTTCCACATCACAGATTCAATCAAGCTCAAAATACCCAAATCAAGTTTTACTTGGTTTTAGAATAAGCTCAATCCACACACCTTTGATTTTTTATGCCTTCATGTTCGTCTACTAGCTTACTTTACAACATAAAATGCAACAAGTTCGGATACAAGTACAAGCAAACCCATACAGCAGCTTAGCTGTGTGTGCTCAGATTGAAAATTAGCTAATTCATAGGATAGTGTAGCTGGGTTCTACCACAGAGTTCCTGCTGAGATTGACACTGGACAATGCTTACACTAAAAGAGCTGCCCAATTAGGATTTGCTAACAGATTAAGGCTAAACATCGGGCAGTGGTGGTTTTTAATCATTGACGAGAATCGATTGAATTTTACCCACAAGAAATGGTCTTTTTTACTCTCTCTCGACCAGGGACGATATCGTTACTTGGATTTTGGATGGTGGTAGTGTTTGGGTTGGTGGCGGTGATGGATTTTTTGTGAGGTGGGGGTGGTTGATTTTGTGATGTGGCAGGGTTAGAGAGATGTGATAGTGATGGGTTTTTCGTAATGGTGGTGGTGGTTTGCAATGGTGGGGCAATAATTTCAGGGTGCTCATGGTTAGTGTTAGTCGTGATATTAAGATGTTGGACGCGGTTGGTGATGTTAAGGGTGTTGCTGGGGGTGATGTTATGGTGATCGTAAGAAATCATGATAGTCGGTTTATAGTGGAGGTAAGGATGATGGTTGGAATCAATGGTGGTTAGTGATTAGAATTTGTGGCAGAAAAAATAGAGTAGAAAGAGAAAAGAAAAAGTATTAAAAAAGATGATGAAAACTACTTAATTTTGGTCACTAGCCTAAGAGCCTGTTTGGGATTGATTCTTAAAAGTAGATTTCAGCTTAAATTTTAATCAGTTTTTGAAATCAGTAAATCTACTTTAAGCAGAATTAATTTTCTGATTGGCAAAAGCAGTTGTAAACTAACTTAAAGCTATCATAAGTGTAGATAAAAGTGCTTAAATTAGCTTCGCTATGACAAAATAATCATAGATGATATTTAATAAATAAATTTATAATATCCATGTAGAAAGGTAATGTTAACATAACTTTCATTTGTAAATAACTATAATATACAAATAAATCAAAAAATAATTTTACCCACTGACAAAACTTGTTTGTATCTTATTTAAAATTAAAAGAGCCACAATCCAAAGTTAGTGCTTATAGTATAACAAAATTTTCAAATTAGTTAAATGGAATTAAATGTCTTTTTGTGAGAAATATGAGGATATTATGGTAAATTAGAAGGTCAAACCTAATTATAAAAAAATTAATTATTTCATAATCCTCACTTTTCAGGTTCATTGATTTAATCAATTTTTAGCTTTTGAGGCAAATTAAATTTCTTAATTTTTTCTGCTAAACACTTACATACTTGGTTTAATCTACAAATCATATTTGACCATTCCAAAATAAATTCCAAACACCCTTATAGGCAACTTGCCTACGGTTAGCTTCATTCGCTTTCTCAAATTATATATAGAGCAATATTCATAATATACTTTACATCACCGTATTAAAAACCCATCCACGTGCCATCTAAAGCCTTTGCATGACTCATAAAATATCTTCTCTTTTTTCGTGATACAACATAATTCTTAACACCATGCATAGTGATGTCCGGTGGTCGGAGTAATCGATGGGAAGCAAAAGAGTTTGCAGAAAATTTGTGCATCATTGTTCTTCAAACGATAACGATTTTTGTCTCTGAACTCCTTATCAAGAGCCTACCTACTCTTGCCTCAAGAATCTAATCTTTTTCAAAATCCCGGCCTTTATGGGATAAAGATCCATAATTGGTAAATCATCTCTTATCTGAGTGTGACTTTTTAATAGATGTAATCTAGTGAGATCATAGTTCAACCTAAATGTCAAGATCAAGACAGGTATAGGTCTTGGTTCATCTTCATTTGGGGCAGCAAATGACATTTATATTGCAAAGCATGAATCCAATCCTTACCCATGAAGAGGCGTCCAACCACGAGAACAACCTCTCTTGTCGATTGGTTCGCTTATTCTTAATCCTTCTCTTTGTTTGTCTTTAATTATTTCTTTGCAAATTGCACATATAGTGCTTAGCTTTGTTAAATCTAACAAAGAAAGTGAGAATCCTGAGTTTGCCATTTAAGCCTTCAAGGATTGATTAGGAAAATTTTAAGGTTGTCAGTACCTATTCACATCTCTAGATTAGGAATAGCAATGGGACGGGTCGGGTGCGGATCTTATGAAATCCTAACTTGCCCTGGTTGTCCTTATGCACCAATTTTCCCCGCCCCGCCCGCCATCGGATCAACGGATGGGAATACCATCCCCGCCCCGACGGACTTTAATAAAATCCGAACCCGCCCTGCCCCAAATTTTCAAATCTGTATGTGTTTGGCAAATTATAAATCTGATTTTATTAATTAATCTAAACTACAACAAATAAAATAGGACAAATATTCAGTAAATCTCCAAATATTACAAAAGAGAAATAATAGATTGCACCCAACATGAAATAAATTGATGCATTTTCAGTGGTTACAATACACATAATAAACCAGATTACAAAACTAATCTCTATTACAACAAATAAATTAGGAACTAAAAAAATCGACAAATACATCAAACTTCGTGGGACTCGTACGAAAGAACAGATGAGGAAAAGCTTTTTGGCAAAACTTGCAGCAGCATCAGATCATAGAGGCTCAAACTCTACTGACTGTAATGGTCCAACTACTAGAGAAGAGGGGTGGCGCGGCGGAGGTGGTTTGTGGATGGTGCCGATGGTTTGTGACCGTCGTGGGGTGTCGCTGAAGACGGTGCTTGGTGGTGAGGTGGAGGTGTTTGTGGCCGTGGCCGTGGGGGTGACGGTGTGGGGAAGGAAGAAGGGCGGCGCGGCTGAAGCATTCTACAGAAGAGAAGAGGGAGGAGAAGAGGGCGGCTGGGTCTCAGAAAAGAGAGAAAAAGAGAGAAAAGAATAGAAGAATAGAGTTTCTATCTAACTTGTACTATATATAGTACCAGATGGATGGCTAGGATTGCATATCATTAAAGGTTAGGATTAATATTAAACCGGGGCGGGTTCGGGTCCGATGTCGGGGCGGATTAGAGAGAATACCAAGTCCGACCCGTACCGCTGCGGGTTACTAATTTAGATATCGTACCCGCCCCATAACCCGGTAAAAGTATAAAAAAAAAACCCACTCCTAACGGGTCGGATACCGCCGGATCGGATTTAAATTGCCATCCCTACTCTAGATATTCCACAAAGACTAACTGTAATACCCCGATATATTTTAACGGATTAGTTATAAAAAAAATTAGCAGTTAGCGTGACCGAATTTCTATCGGCCATACTTAACAAAAAAATTTAGAAATCATAAGTTATGATTTAACGATGAGTGACACTAATCGAGCTACTTATTGACAATTAGCGGCGTAAACTATTTTTTTTTAAATAGTTAGCATCGATGTGTACTTTCTAACGACAAACTATTTTCTTAACACCGATATACTAACAACGATATTTTTCATTTAACATCGATACTTTTATTTAATAGCTTTTAGCTACGATAAGTAAAGCGAGGTTATATAACAAGCCATAAAATTATTCTAGTGTATTAATCTATCGTAAATAATTAGTTTGGGTCTCTTTGTAATTATAAAAAGTTTGGGTTTGAAGTTTTAGCGACAAATGAATGAGTACGGTTTTCTATTCTTTGTCTAGCTAGGGTTTTATCTCTATATATATTATGCATTCTCCGGGGCAGAAGTCCAAGGCTTCCCTTCTAGCCGTCAGACCCACTTTGAGAAAGACATAGAGAGATCGAGGGAGAGAGGAACGAAGGGGTTTTTTCGGCAATCAATTTGGAATTTTGATAAGTTTCTTGTAGCTTTTCTCTTTTATTTTTTTTGAGTTCAGCTTATGGGGGAGAGGGACAGAATGTATAGCCGTGAGAGTAAATTTTCCGTGGGGTGAAGATGCGTAGGTGTGTATATGTATGTGTGCGAATGCGTGATGGAAGGAAATAAAGGATTAATGGCCGTGGCAGCCATGGCTGCCAAGAGAAGGAGAGAAGTTTGGCAGCCATGGGACTGCCGTGTGAGAGAGAGATACCGAGAGAGAGAAAAGAATGTAGCGAAGGAAATTTCGACGATCGCAAAAATCTTTTGGTAAGTTTTGCTCTGAAACTCATGTTATATATGTATATCTATTGTGAATGTGTTTATGGATGGGTACACAGGTGTGTTTGATGTGGATATGAGAAAAAGGGAAGGCTGAAATTTCAGCCATGTCCATGAGCTGTCTGTGCGTTTGGGTTGGAACGGTGAGATGGGTGTAGCGTCGGTCTCTGGCGTGATATGTGTTTTAGGTGGAATGTATACAACATGATGAAATAGAGAGTTACAACTGTGGAAGAAATGGGTATGAGAGTGCCTGTGTAATGGGTTATGCGTAATATGCATATTTGTGTATGGAATGAGGGAGATATATATATATATATATATATATATATATATATAGAGAGAGAGAGAGAGAGAGAGAGAGTTTTAACTGCTGTAGAAAAGGGGTTTGGGGTTGTGCATGGTGACTGAATGTGTTGAAAAAGAAAAGGAAAGGACCTACTGCCGTCAGCAGAGGTGAGCACGGTTCGGTTGGTTCGGTTTGGAGGCTGAATACCAAACCGAACCGACCAACTTCGGTTTGGAAAAAAAAAACCAAACTGTGGTTGAACGGTTTGGTTTCAACGGTTCGGTTTCTGCGGATTGGACGGATTGAACGGTTCGGTTTGGACAGTTTAATCTGTTTGGGCCAAACTCAATTTTGGACAAATTTAGGCTCCAAAATTAATAACTTATACATACTAGTAAGCTCCAAAAAAAACTGAATTTTTTATCATAATTATTAACACTTAATGAGATGTAGGCGACAAATGAAAAATGTGTGTTACGTTAAGAGATTTAGGGTTTATCCCATTTTATATCAGTTGTTAGATAACTAAGGTTAGTAAAAAAAAAACTAGGATTAGGTAAAAATATAGATATGTTATATTATTATTATTATTATTATTATTATATACGGTTGGTTCGGTTTATACGGTTTTAAAAAAAATCCGGACCAAATCGACGAACCGAATGTACGGTTTGGGAAAAAAAATCAAACCAATTGATTTTTAGATCGGTTTGAAAATACACGGATTGAATGGTTCGGTTTTCACGGTTTGATCGGTTTTAACGGTTTAAATGCTTACCCTTAGCCGTGAGTGAGATGCAAGATGGATTTGTCATGTGTGTTTTGGAGAGAGAGTGTGTGTAGTGTTTACATATATGTAGGTGTGGTGGACTGAAAAATGGTGTAGTGTAATGGTAGTGAAATATGTGTATGTGTGTGTAGTGTTTACATATATGTAGGTGTGGTGGACTGAAAAATGGTGTAGTGTAATGGTAGTGAAATATGTGTACGTGTGTGTGTTTGACCCAGCAGTGTGGAGTCCTATGTGCTCATGTGAGTGTGTGAGTGAACCACCATGATTTATGTATAGGTGAAATGGAATGAGTTGTTGTTGAAATGGGAGAAGATATGGAGTGCATGTGTGTATGAATGTGAGATGAGTGTATCAAAATGTATGCAAATATGGGTATGTGGGTGTTTTGAGCAAGGGGAAGCTACTGCCGTGAGGCAGTAGCTATGTTGTGGGAATGGTGGGTTGAAATGCATGTGTATATATATAAAGAAGAAGAGAAGAAGAGAAAAAAAGAGGGGTGTTTAAGGGTATTTATATATGTGGGTAGCTGGTTGATGAGTGATGAAGCTATTGAAAAAGAAAATGGAGAGATGGAGCTACATGATGGTGTGTGTTCGTGTAATTTTATGTGTGTGCATGATAGTGCTGTGGACATTAAGTGTGTGTAAACAGGTGAGTGAGTGCGTGTGTGTGTGTGTTAAGTTTTTGGCTGTCCAATTGTGAAGAGAGTTGTGTGCAGACTTGGGGACTGTGCATGTGAGGAAGGGAAGAAGGGAAGTGGGTTTTGGTGTGTCACAGCAATGGGTGTCTACACGAGTTAGCGTTAGCTACGACGCGAATAATGAATAGTGTACCGTGATCGTTAGCATGATAAAATTTAAAGTACAATACCTTAGACTATATTAGAATTTGTGACAAATTTTTATAATTTTATGAAATAACATGTATTTTTAATATTTTCTGCAATTTCAGATTTATAAAATTCTTTTGAGTCTATAAAACCCATGAAAATATTCTGGAAAAATTAGGATAATGAGTCTATGGTATAAATAAGTCCCAGTTTAAGTTTGGTAATTTTTAGAGTCTATTTGCTTTCATTTCCGTATCACATTGATTTTAGAACAACGAAAATTTTAAAAATAGTTTTGATGTCTTTTAAATTTTGATTTCAATTTCTATATAATATATATATATATATATATATATATATATATATATATATATGCATTTTAAAGTTATTACAAAAATCATAGGACTTTATTTTCAGCTAGAAGTAATTATGGCTATTTATGGATTTTATGGCATTTAAAGAAATTATTATTAATACAAAAATATTCAAAAATTCAGAGAATTCATATTTTTTTACTTGTTATTATGTTTTAAGCTATAAAAATATTTTGTTATAATTTATTATGACTTTGGAATATCGTTACGCGTTAAGATGTGTATAGGGATTTTGGTTGGGTTAGCCATGTACGAGACCTTTTTCAGTTGTGCGATTTCGGGGTTGAGAGTGAGTAAGCTGCGGGTGGTTATTATAGGGTTCATAGCATAGTAGGGTAGATTATTTTTCTAATGAATGAATTTGCCAATTTAGGTTAATTCAAAGAATTTTTGATTGAGGCCAATTAGCATCGCTTAACTGGGATCGAGCTAAAGATTTTCTCTCCGAACCTTATTTTATCGCTCTAAATTCAAATATTTTATCATGATAGCTTTACGAACTACATTGATTCGATTTTATGTTTGATATAAAAAGATGTTTTGAAACTGTCCATGAAACCCTAATTTGAGCCTGATAGCGATCGTTTGAATTTGTTATTTTCATCTGTTCTATTTAATTCATTCGTTGTAAAATATTTTGAATTGTGTTTAAATTCCTTGAATATTGACATGAGTTAGTAAACCTGAGAGTTATAAGGATGGTCTGTTGGTTGGGTTAAACTAGTACCTAAATGAACTAGTCGATGTACATATGCATATGTAAAGCATATCAAGCACTGTCGGGGTAGCTTTGCTATAGTGTACTACTCATGTTCAATGTTTTCTGTTTATGTTTTATTGCATTCGAAGCATTTTGAAATGATTATTAATTTAAGGGATTAAGTTGATACTCATCCCTACGTTTATATTGAAATGCTGTGCTTTTCTTTAAAAATCTTTTTAAAATTATCATTTGATTATACATAGAAAATCATTTGAATTGTTCTGTTTCTCTGTTTTTAAAGTTGTTATTTGGTTTAAATGTAAAATCGTTCGAATCAATTTTGTTGTTTTTAAATCATTGATCGAATTTACTGGGCTATCAAAAACTCACTCTCATGTGACTTCCTTTCCTTAGGTTGCCTGAGTATGGATTAGAGTGAGTGAAAGAGAAAAAGGGAATTTAATTTTTAGTATTAATCATTAAACCCCTGCGCGGGTAAACTTAGCTTGTTGGTTAGTCTTAAATTGATTTGAGAAATTGTAATGATTAGAAGCTCTGACATAAGTTTTTCATTGTTAGTCATTTCAAATCAAGGTTTTTATGTCATTAACTATTGATTGTTTTAACGCTCCGAGAGTTCGGGGTGATAACGCTCCGGAAAAGTTTGTGTGTTAAAGCTTCGAATTCCCGGGATGTTATAGTTGGTATCTGAGCTTAGGTATTGCGATTCATTAGACTTTAGAAGCGAGTGGGGAAAGCCAAAGTTTTGACAAGAGCATTTGGGGAAAATTTTTAGTGATTTAGTTGAACCTTATTAGCTGCTAGGTATCAGAGTGTGCAGTGAAAACATAGTAATTACATCGTTTGATTTGAGGCATTGATGTATGAGTGCTTATAAGAATTGGCTAAATATTTGGAGGTTGATAAATGATATCCGGTTAGTTGGATTATGAAACCTAGGTTGTAATCGAAATCATATAGTATAGTGAAATGTTCAATGCTGCTATTGATGTTCTTGACTGATGTTTTAGAGGTTATCCGTAACATTTGATAACACCATCGTTTGGGAGTTACATAGTGAAAGCGTAGTACTCGGATGTAATAAATAGGTAAAATTCGACGATGAATTTTTTTATATGGGGGGAAAGTGTAATACCCCGATATATTTTAACAGATTAGTTAAAAAAAATTGGCGATTAGCATGACCGATTTCTATCTGCCATACTTCACAAAAAATTTTAGAAATCATAAGTTATGATTTAACGATCAGTGATACTAATCGAGCTACTTAGTGATAAACCACTTTTTTTAAATAGTTAGCATCGACAGGTATTTTTAACGTCAAACTATTTTCTTAACACTGATATACTAACAATGATATTTTTCATTTAACATCGATACATTTATTTAGTAGCTTTTAGCGACGATAAGTAAAGCGAGGTTATATAACAAGCTGTAAAATTATTCTAGTGTATTAATCTTTCGTAAATAATTAGTTTGGGTCTTTTTGTAATTATAAAAAGTTTGGGTTTGAAGTTTTAGCGACAAATGAATGAGTGGGATTTTCTATTCTTTGCCTAGCTAGGGGTTTATCTACATATATATATATATATATATATATATATATATATATATATATATATATATATATATATATTATGCATTCTCTGGGCAGCCGTCCAAGCCTTCCCTTCTAGCCGTTAGACCCACTTTGAGAAAGACATAAAGAGGTCGAGGGAGAGAGGAATGAAAGGGTTTTTTCGGCGATCAATTTGGAATTTTGGTAAGTTTCTTGTAGCTTTTCTCTTTTACTTCTTTTGAGTTCAGCTTATGGGGGAGACGGACAGAATGTATAGCCGTGAGAGTAAATTTGCCGTGGGGGTGATGATGTGCAAGTGTGTGTATGTATGTGTGCAAATGCGTGATGAAAGGAAAGAAAGGATTCATAGCCATGGCAGCCTTGGCTGCCAAGAGAAGGAGAGAAGTTTTGCAGCCATGGGACTGCATGTGTGCGAGAGAGAGAGAAGAACGTGGCGAAGAAAATTTTGGTGATCACGAAAATCTTTTGGTAAGTTTTTCTCTGAAACTCATGTTATATATGTATATATATTGTGAATGTGTTTATGGATGGGTACACAGGTGTGTTTGATGTGGATATGAGAAAAGGGGAAGGCTAAAATTGCAGCCACGTCCATGAGTTGTGTGTGCGTTTGGGTTGTGTTACTGCTAAAAATATGTTCCGCATATGTTGCGGAACCCGAGCCTGGACCGATGACCTGCAAGACAGAAAACGAGTGACCGCCGGGTGGGGTTCCCGGTGGAGAACTCTCCGATGCTTAGTCAGAGCGCAGCTACATGATAATGACTCTGAAAAAGCATGAATGTGTGTAGTCGTCCCATACCTGGGGGGTAGACCCCTTTATATAGTAGTAGGAAGAAGAGCACTAGTAGGACTGGGCCGTATGCTAGATGTGTTAGGATCATGTTAGGATCCTTGAAAATCACGTCACGATCCCAGATAAGATAATTATCGGTCTCCCAGTTCGAGTAGGATTGCCGGGTATTCCCCAATTATTGGGAGTTATATTTGAGGTATATCATAAGCCCCCCACTTCCTTAGCCAAAATGTTTGGCTGAGGAAGTTTATACCTGGTGTCTTGAGACACACGTCAGATTTGTAAGGGATTCTCCAACTGCTTGTAGGGGTAATAATATTTCTCTACTCCATGTGCTCGGACCTAAGCTCTTGGAAGCTTAAGCCTTGGAACTTTTCCCGAGTAGGATGCTAGAACTCTAGCACTTGAGAGCTAGGTCTTTCGAATGTCGCCTAAGTAGGCTACTCAGAATCATCTTTGAGAAGATGAATCATGGGATCTCGGGATCCATTAGAGGCTGTGCCCCACATTAGCCTCTCTAGAGAGAGGACACAGAGCTGTGCATGCAAGTTGCTGCATGTGCTAAGTGTTTGAATGTTCCCTTGAGGGGTCACCTCTCATGTGGAGGGTGTTTGTTTTGTGCAAGTATGTGTTCTTTAGCTTGAGCTGACCACATCATGCTTGCGTTTTACTTTGACGCGAACCCTTATCGTCAGCTAAGGGCTGGCAAAGAAGCCTCTCACTCACGCTCGGCCAGGTTTCGAATTAACAAGACAGGGTAGGGCGATGAACTCCCACTAGGTTTTTCCGTTTCACGGGTTAGAACTAAAGCTAAATTGTTCGGATAGAATTGGAGCTCTATCTTGTCACCTTTGAGGGTTTTCGTCCCTTGAGGGACCGCCCTAGAGGGCTAGTGGAACATAGAGTTCTGATTAGCACCCTTGAGGGCTGATGGAGCACAGAGCTCATGTATCTACCCTCGGGGGTTTAACGGAACTTAGAGTTCTCGTATGCGCCCTTGAAGGCGAATGGAGCACAGAGCTCATGAAAATGCCTTAGGGGGCTGGACGGAACTTAAAGTTCTCGTCGTACATGCCCTCAGGGGCCGATGGAGCGCAAAGTGCTCTGATTCACCAGTTGCATTGGTAGCATGCGCTGGTGTGAATGTTTGACGGTTGATAGTCAGTCACTGTATGACCGGATATACAACGCCAAGGCGGCAGGATACTGCAGCAAAAACCCTAAGTGCCACTTCAAGTCACAGGGTGCTGTGAATTTGTTCCTTGCTTATGGAGTGGTTTATACATCAAAACCCTTGCAAGAAATAAAAGTACATGACTGAAAAACAGCCTTTGAAGCAATAAAGCATATAAAAATGCAACTATGTTTTTAACACGGAATTAAGAACGGTGTTTAAACATCGAGGCCCCATTAAGGCTTTGTCGGTTAGTCGACAGAGGTGTGCTGCACTGCATGTCGTAGGTGAGCTTAAAACGTCAAAGCAGTCGGAGCCCTGACTTGTGACTTGCTTGCACCACTTGACGCAATTGCATGATGCTACACCAAAAAATAGGTCTAGCTATAAGCGCACTGGAAGTAGCCTTCGAAAGGCTTTGCTAGCGCTAAAAATTGTAGTCGCTTTAATATTAGTGACGTATATGCACTATAAAAAATGACAAACCCTTTTAAAGAATGCGTAGCATGTTCAATCCAATTGTGCATTCTAAAACCTTAATGCTAAAAATAGCTTCTAGCGTATGCCAAATAAATTAGGCCATGTAGGTCTTAAATTTAAATAGGCCTTGACCGGCTAAAAGTTCAAAACTTTTAAACATAGACTCTTGGGTCTTTAAACATAAATAGACTTTTTCCGCAGGCAAAAAGCCTAATAGTCTTAAAAATCTGGCATATGTCTAATAAAAAGGACCCTCTTGGTCAAATATATAAATATGCATAATTACGGGTTAAAAGCTTAATGCTTTTAAAAAGTTGTGGCATATATTGAATAAATAAGACATTGTGGTCCTATATATAATTATGCATTTTCATGGGATTAAGACATCAATGCTTTAACAAGGAAGGAAGGAATGCACCTTATCTGGATGAAGAGAGGTCTGTCGAATAGCCTTCACGGGATGTTGCTGCCGTCGGTCAGATCATGTTGCCGACATCGAGCAAGGGAGGATCAGCGATGAGCCGTTTCGGTTGCTAAAGACCCACCTGCCGATACATCGCCGGACGGAGAGCCGATTAGTAAAGGTGCGACAGTTGCTTGGTGGCGTTGCTTTCGCCGATCGTGGTGGACGACGGTGGCGCTTTCCTGTAGCTGCAGTGGCCCGTTACCAGATCTGAACGGTGGCAGCTCCTACCGGCGGTGACATTGAGGCTGGATTGGGCCAGTAGCACAGTGACGTCAGGGAGCTATAGTGAAGCGGCGATCGCCCCCGTGGGGGGGATGGACGGAACGACGTCGGGATGGTCGCATGGTTAATGCCGGCGACGGGTGCTAGAGGTTGACGGCGGCGCTGATCTGCTTCTTCTTTTGTTTTTTTTTTTTGTATCTTAGGTTCGCTGTTCCGGCGGCCTCACGGCGGTGGTCGGCCTTGACCGGTATGGTGATTGGGCCCCAGTGAAGTGGCGATGGTAGATCAGGCAGCCCCTACCGGCGGCGACATCGGGGCTTGGCTAGTCGGAAGCAGAGCGCGATGTCAGGGAGCCGTGGTGAAGCGGCGCCGTCACCGTTTGCTTTCAGTGACCGGTGCAACGTCATGGATGGTTGCGGGTTTCGACCTTTTTATGCAGCAGCGTTGTGGTGGTTGTCTGGCAGTGTTGGCCCTTTTTGCCGAGGCCTTTGTGCGGTGGAGTTGGCCGGAGTGGTGCAACGGCGGATCAGGCATCCCTTGGTCGCGAGGCTGAGACAGCGACGATGCTACCATTCGCAGTGGCGTCGACTGGACTGATGGGTGGCCACTACAATAGTGGGCCAACCTGGTGGCGATGCCCCTCAGAAAATTACGGCATTGCGCATCTCGACGACTCGGTGGTTGCGCCGATAAGCCTCGGCGCTGCTTCTTCTTATTCTGAATTTTGTTTTCTTTGATTGCGACGACCATTGAGACTGACACCCACGACGGCGGCAATCTATTGCAGTAGCTTCACGGCGGCTGCAGTAGGTTATGAACAGCGATGTGCTGGCGCCGTGTAGATTGTGACGATGTCGATGGCACCGACAGGCGCTGCTGTGGCGGTGTCTTTTTGTCATCGATTGTTCGTCTCAGGTCATGGTTTCTGGTGGACGGCACGATGTCAGAGGTTGCTCCGATTGGCGCTGGCGTTGTTTGGGCGGTGACGACGTTACCGTTTCTTTTACTCTTTTTTTTTCTTTTCTATTTTGCTTGGTTCTTGGGGACTCCTCGGCAGCTTCGCGGCGGTGGTCGACGGTTTGTGGTGCCCGTGACTCCGTTGGCGATGGTTGTACAACCTGGTGGATGAATTTGTGTTGATTTTTTTCTTCTTTGTTGATACGGGAGCCCTGCTGTGGCGGTGTGGCTGACCGTGGCGGCCATGACGCAATTGGCACTGCCTTGCAATTTTGGTTGTTGTTTCCAATGTGTGGCTGCCCCTGCAGTTTGGTAGCGACGGCGCGTAATACTATGAGGTGGTGCAACGCAACAGTGAAGGAGCAGCGTTGGCGTCCTGGACAGCAAGATTGCAACCTTGCCGTTGGTGGTGGTTTGGCGTGGTTGCCACCAGATGTCAACGGCGGTGCTGCCGATAACAACTTGTGATAATTGATCTTGAAAATTCTGAACTCTGAATTTTTCCTTTGAGATGGTAGTTGAATTTTGAGACCTTCGGCGGTGGCTGTTCTGTCCAAAGTTGTGAGGCGTTGCCGATCGCCAATTGCAAAACGGCCAAGTTTTCTTGAGGTCGATCAGCTAGGCTGGCGGGTCCTACGGATGGCGCCAAAAATATTGCTGCTAAAAATATGTTCCGCGTATGTTGCGGAATCCGAGCCTGGACCGATGACCTGCATGATAGAAAACGAGTGATCGCCGGGTGGGGTTCCCGGCGGAGAACTCTCCGATTCTTAAGTCAGAGCGCAACTACATGATAATGACTCTGAAAAAGCATGAATGTGTGTAGTCGCCCCATACATGGGGGGTAGACCCCTTTATATAGTGGTAGGAAGAAGAGCCCTAGTAGGACTGGGCCGTAGGCTAGATGTGGGATCTCGTTAAGATCCTTGAAGATCACGTCACGACCCCTGATAAGATAATTATCAGTCTCCCAGTTCGAGTAGGATTGCCGAGTGTTCCCCAATTATTGAGAGTTATATTTGAGGTATATCAGGTTGGAAAGGTGAGATGGGGGTGTAGCTTGGGTCTCTGGCGTGATTTGTGTTTCAGATTGAATTTATACAACATGAAGAAATAGAGAGTTACAGCCGGGGAAGAAATGGGTATGAGAGTACATGTGTAATGGGTTATGCGTAGTATGCATATTTGTGTATGGAATGAAGGAGATTTCATATATATATATATATATATATATATATATATATATATATATATAGAGAGAGTTTTAACTGCTGTGGAAAGGGGTTTGGGGTTGTGCATGGTGACTGAATGTGTTGTAAAAGAAAAGGAAAGGACCCAGGCAGTGGGTGAGGATATTGCAAAATGGATATGTCATGTGTGTTTTGGAGAGAGTGTGTGTGTAATGTTTACATATATATAGGTGTGGTAGACTAAAAAATGGTGTGGTGTAATGGTAGTGACATATGTGTATGTGTCTGTGTGTTTGACCTAGCAGTGTGGAGGCCTGTGTGCTCATGTGAGTGTGTGAGTGAACTGCCATGCTTTACGTCTAGGTGAAATGGAATGAGTTTGTTGAAATGGGAAGAGATATGGAGTGCATGTGTGTATGAATGTGAGATGAGTGTGTCGAAATATATGCAAATATGGGTATGTGGGTGTTTTGAGCAAGGGGAAGCTACTGCCGTGAGGGAGAAGCTATGTTGTGGGAATGGTGGGTTGAAATGCATGTGTATATATATAAAGAAGAAGAGAAGAAGGAAAAAAAAAAGGGTGTGTAAGGGTATTTGTATATGTGGGTAGCTGGTTGATGAGTGATGAAACTATTGAAAAAGAACATGGAGATTTGATTTTTTAGTCTTCCTCACAAGCCAATTTAGGTGTTGCCGAAGATGAAAGTCTTCCTCACAAGCCACCGGATTGGGAATAGGGGACTGGTACTAAGTAAGTTGGTCTCTAGTGGATGAGATTTGATTTTTTAGTTTTCCATAAGTGGCCGAATACCATTATGAGAGTTTATGTAGAATCATTTTATCCTATGAGATTATGCGAAAAAGAGGAGACTCAATGAGTGGAAAACCCTAATGCTGGCGCGTGAGAGAAATTTTATCTTTGTGCTGTAGCCAGAAAGCTTCAAACCTCCAGCCACGACAGTAGTGGTTTGGACTAAGGGAATATTTTACTAGATAAGGATAGGAAGATCTTGTATTGTCTTGTTTCTTCGGAACTAGCAAAATCTAGGATTTTTACGTGGTTTTTTGATTCAATTGGAAGGAAATGAGATCGAAAATGAATTGAATCTTGTAATGAAACAAACTTTGGAAAAAAAATGCAATGACCTTGTTTATCAGTAAATACCTAGGTAATGGTTCCTGTAGTAAAATATTACAAATATTTGCTAGCGTCTACTTAGCTAGTTCATGTGCATCTGTTACTTGATCTCTGGATACTTGTTTAATTTTGCAATAATGAACATACTCCATAAGTTCTTGATATCATTTACGATAGAGCACAATGCTCCTTTCGGTTGCTTAACTAAGGTCAACTTCTTGGTTAGTGTCAAACAGTCTGTTTTTAGCTCAAATTGGTTAGCCTTGTGTTTTTGCCCACATTAATGCTTCTCGAATTGCTATTTCTTCTACTTGTTCCATGCTAAATGCGTACTGCCTTCCACTAAAAGTCATGCGATGATAGCCTTCTTCGATTGTAATCTGTAATTTTGCTTCTTTAATAGTTTTCTATTCTGCTACACCTGTTGACACTTCTAGGACAATCTTGCTAGACCTTGTTGGATGGCTTGTGCCTAGTTGAGCTGCAACGGAAGATATGTCAATGGGATATTTATTTTCTTTATGCTAGGTTTAGCTTATAGTTATTATAAAATCTCCTCAACCTTTCTCAATTCCTGCAAAAGATGCCTATAGGTTTTCATAGGTTTGTTGACATTTCGACCGGTGACTTGGGGAGCAGCTGTGTTTCTAGCCTTCTACAGTGTCCAATAAATGGCGGCCATATGAAGAGAGAGAGAGAGAGAGTGTGTCTATATATGGGAGTTGATCTGTTGACCGCGTGCGCGATCTGGCCGTTCACATGTCGTCCATACATGATCTGTGGACGGTCCAGATCTTTTTGTTCTACGTTTTTAAAAGTCTGTCAGTTACATTATGTAGCAGATAATTTTTTGACAAAAATATCCTCCAACTCCATCTGCTACATTATGTAGCAGATGAGTAGGCAGTACTTTTTTCTCTTTCTCTCTCCTTTCTCTCATTAATTTTCTGACATGTCTTTCTCTCATACATCAATACTCGTGTCAACTTGTTTCTCTTTCTCTCTCTTTCTCTCATCACTTTTTTGTTTTCCCTCTCCTCCTCATCTTCTCTCTCTCTCTCTCTCTCTCCCTCTCACATCCTCATCTGAGTTTTCTGACCCAAGTATGAGAAGTACTCATGCCCCCTAACATCAACCAATTGCAGATTTGACAATATTTTCCTTCATTTGAAATCATGTATTAGCTAAAGCCAGTAGGGATCTTCTGTTGGGATTCAATTAATGGATTCTCCTCCTCCATGCAAGAGGCTTTCATCCCTCAAGAGTAGCAGCTGCTATCCCAGTTTCTATTGATCTTCGGCTTGAAAAAAATATAATATTTTTCAAGTTCAATGTAATGTCACGCTGTAAGATAGATTTTTCCAAACTACTATGCTATGTTGGTTGAATCAGTCTTCCAACTCTTTGTTGCATAAATGTACATATTTGACAAATCAACACTTCTGGCTGCACTGCAGAAGAGCTATGAGATGGCCTTGAAGGCCCATTATCCATGAAACTTCTTTCGGGCACTGGAAGTTGAGGCCAAGCCAAATTTTTTTTCAAGCCCATCACAAGTAGTTTTTTCTTGGTTTCCTCTGATCTTAGCCTGTAGCTCCATTGAAGATAACGCTTTACCAGAAGATGCCCAAGGTAGAAAGCCATTTGCCTTGTTGATTTCATGTGATATACCTCAAATATAACTCCTAATAATTGGGGAATACCCGGCAATCCTAGTCAAACTGGGAGACCGATAATTATCTTATCAGGGATCGTGACATGATCCTCAAGGATCCTAACGCGATCCTAACACATCTAGCCTACAGCCCAGTCCTACTAGGGCTCTTCTTCCTACCACTATATAAAGGGGTCTACCCCCAAGTATGGGACAACTATACACATTCATGCTTTTTCAGAGTCATTATCATGTAGTTGTGTTCTGACTTAAGCATCGGAGAGTTCTCTGCTGGAAACCCCACTCGGCGGTCACTCGTTTTCTATCTTGCAAGTCCTCGGTCCAGGCTCGGGTTCGGCAACATCGGCAGTGTGCGACGCCTCCAGGCGACTACCAATTTAGCCGACACCGATGCCGCAACACCGCTCCTCACTCCAGATCGCCTGTCGTCGCTCTCCATCAACATCCTTCGCGTAGGCATTGGGCAGAAATCAAACCCATCCCATAAACGCCGGCACACGGACAGCGCCTCCCTCCGAGATCTGTTTCGCCGGCCACCGCCACGATGTTAACTCCTCCAACAACCATGATCAATCACACAACCATAGCGGCGCAACCGTATCAAAAAATATGGGAGTAGCATCACCACCGCCATGGGCAATTGGGGGAGCACCACCGCCGTCTGCCACCATCGGTGGTCACCTTTATTATCACGGCCCATGACGAACTTCAATGTCAACCGCAGCCACCATTATTCACTCGACGACGCCAAGCATCAGTCACCGCCAGAGGGATCCGGCCAACACAAGAACGCCACCATGAGAAGTGGTCGCCGCCAGATCCACCAACCACCAAGAGAGCGGTAGCGCCGGAGCAACAGCGACAACATCTCATTGGCCGGTGCCGTCGCCGCCTTTACCGCGAAGCCATCCCATTCGCCAAAGTCGCAACTACGCCGATCGTTGCCTCGCTGCAGATCTGTAACCTCACCGTGGTCGCCATCACATCGGCGACCTTCCCTGACGTCGCGCCGTCCACCGCGTGCAAACGCAACGGCACAGCTTGGCCACCAGCTCCCTGCACTTCGGTCAATTGAAAGAAGTGGTAACCCTATCCAAGTCAGGTGAAATCCCTCTTTTTAGAATAATTCAACATTAACCCCCATAAAAGACACATATTTATATTTAAAACCCCAAGGGTCTCATTTATCCGACTTAGGCCATGTACATTTTGAATCATTAAGTTTTTAAACTATCAAAAAGGCCTATTTGGATTTAAGACCATAGGGTGTCTTTTATTTAAAATATGCCGCACAAACTCTTTAATAACGGCTTATGTTTTATCGCATATTTGTCGCTAAAAATTAAGCGACTACAATTTTGGGTGCTAGCAAGCCTTTCAAAGGTTGGCTCTTGTGCGCTTCTATTACCTAGACCTATTTGATTTTTGGTCTAGCATTGTCCAGTCGCGTCAATAGATGCGAGTATATTACATGTCATGTCTTACCGACTGCAATGATTTTTTTAAGCTCACCTGTGACACGCAGTGCAGCGTACCCTGTCCGCTAACCGACAAAGCACTAATAGGGCTACGGTGTCTGAACACCGTTCCTATTTCTGTGTTAAAAACATAATTGCATTTTCATATGCTTTAGTGCTTCAAAGGCTATTTTTCCAGTCACATACTTTTTCTTGTTGCGAGGGCTTAAACTGCGCCAACATGCATCAACAGTGACGTATAAATCGCTTCGTAAAGCGAGGAACAAATTCATAGCACCTTGCGACTTGAAGTCACGTCTAGGGTTTCTACTGCAGCACCCTGTCGACTTAGCATTACCTATTGTCTCTTGATATTCGGTCACACAGTGACCTCGATCAGTAAATCAGAGCACTTCGCCAATAGCATCGCTGATATGGGTGGTACAACTGCAAGCTCAAGCTCATGCAACCAAGCAAACTGAATCTAGTTGCTTCTCAGTATATCAATTAAATACAACAACTTTTATATTGATCATCAGCAACATCTCATTCAAACGGACTCTGCATCCTTTAGTTTTATATGCTCGTCCAGCCGAGCCTACGAATTATGGTCTTCTATGTCTATATGATGCATATAAGTCTTTTTGCGACCGAGCCCTACATATAGGCTGAAAAGCCATTTTTATATATCCATGCCTTCTCAAAGGCTGGGGGCTTTTTATTTTATGAGATAATTCTTATACAGGCTTAATGCCTTGTGTCTTATCAGACAGGGAGGTTCACCACAGCGACCATATTACGGGCTCCATGACCCGTGCCTTCTTATTTGGCATTGAAACAACGACGACGAGAACTTCAAGTTCCGTCAAACCCTCAAGGGTACTTTCATGAGCTCCGCGCTCCATTCACCTTTAAGGGCGCATACGAGAACTCTAAATTCTGTTAAATCCCCAAGGGTATATACATGAGCTCTGTGCTCCATCAGCCCTCAAGGGTGCTAATCAGAACTCTATGTTCCACTAGCCCTTTAGGGAGGTCCCTCAAGGGACTAACACCCTTAAGGGTGACAGGATAGAGCTCAAGTTCTATCTGAACGGTTTAGCTTTAGTTCTAACCCGTGAAACGGCAAAACCTAGTGGGAGTTCGTCGCCCTACCCTGTTTTGTTAATTCAAAACCTGGCAGAGCGTGAGTGCGAGGCTTCTTTGCCAGTCCTTAGCTGATGATAAGGGTTTGCGTCAAAGTAAAATGCAAGCATGATGTGGTCAGCTCAAGCTAAAGAACACACACTTGCACAAAACAAACACCCTCAACAGGAGAGGTGACCCCTCAAGGGGACATTCAAACACTTAGCACATGCAACAACTTACATGCACAGCTTTGCGTCCTCTCTCTAGAGAGGCTAACGTGGGGCACAGCCTCTAATGGATCTCGAGATCCCATGATTCATCTTCCCAAAGATGATTCCGAGTAGCCTACTTAGGCGACATTCGAAAGACCTAGCTCTCAAGAGCTAGAGTTCTAGCATCCTACTCGGGCAAAGTTCCAAGGCTTAAGCTCCCAAGAGCTTAGGTCCAGGCACATGGAGTAGAGAAATATTATTACCCCTACAAGCGGATGGAGAATCCCTTACAAATCTGACGTGTGTCTCAAGACACAACGTATAAACTTCCTCAGCCAAACATTTTGGCTAAGGAAGTGGGGGGCTTATGATTTACCTCAAATATAACTCCCAATAATTGGAAAATACCCGACAATCCTAGTCAAATTGGGAGATCGATAATTATCTTATCAGGGATCGTGACGTGATCCTCAAGGATCCTAACGCGATCCTAACACATCTAGCCTACGGCCCAGTCCTACTAGGGCTCTTCTTCCTACAACTATATAAAAGGGTCTACCCCCCAGCTATGGGATAGCTACACACATTCATGCTTTTTCAGAGTCATTATCATGTAGTTGCGCTTTGACTTAAGCATCAGAGAGTTCTTCGTCAGGAACCCCACCCGCCGGTCACTCGTTTTCTATCTTGCAGGTCATCGGTCCAGGCTCGGGTTCCGCAACATACGCGGAGCATATTTTTAGCAACAACATCATGCATGGACACTTCTTCCGAAGGTTTAGAGTGGACAGTTGAGCCAAATTTCCACCTTATATATATATATATATATATATATATATATATATATATATATATATATATATATATATATATATATATATATATATATATATATATATATATATATATATATATATATATATATATATATATATATATAGCAACTTAACCCAAGTTGCTAGCGCGATCTGGCCGTCCATGAGCGAGAATGGACGGCCAGATCGCGCGCCACAACAGCACTTTTTTTTCACCGTCCGCAACATAATGTAACAGACGATAATTTACCGTCCGCTATATTATGTTGCAGACGACAAAACAGCGCTAGCAACTTGCTAGCACTATCAATGGATCACGACCATATATTATATATATATATATATATATATATATAGGGAGAGGAGGAGGAGAGAGAAAATAAAAAGTGGTGAAAGGAAAAGAGAGAGAAAGAGAAACAAGTTGACACGAGTATTGATAAGAGAGAGGGGGAGAGAGAGAGAGAGACATGTTAGAAAATTAATGAGAGAAGGAGAGAGAAAGAGAAAAAAAGTAATGCATACCCGTCCGCTACATAATGTAGCAGAAGGAGCTGAAGGATATTTTTGTTAAAAAATTGTCTGCTACATTATGTAGCAAACGAACTTAAAAAAATAAAAATAAAATTCTGGACCATCTAGAGATCGCGTATGGATGGCCAGATCGCGCGGAACGGATCAGCTCCATATATATATATATATATATATATATATATATATATATATATATATATATATATATATATATATATATATATATATACTTCTTTTGAAAGTGAGATATAAGAGATGGTAGAACGGGTTGAATTCGGTTGCATATGGTTATGGCGATGATTTTATAAAGAGTGTTACAAAGACTGATAGGTGGAAAATTGTTAGGTTCTAAAGGTTGTTTAATCTTAGGTATAAGTGTGATAAAGGTTGTGTGATAAAGGTTTTGTTGACCAGTGTAAGCAAATGTCTAGAATGAAGGAATGAGAGAACGGCAATGGAGAGTAATTGGCCCATGATCCCCCAGCATTGTTGATATAACAGGGGTATTTATACCATCAGGACCCGGGGCTTTAAGAGGAGCCAATTGAATACTGTTGTTTTGATTTCGGTGGCCGTGAAAGGTCGGTTGAGGTTTATTTTTTATTGTAAGGTTGGAAAGGAGAAAATGTTGTGAATCGAGGGGAATGGTAGAAGGGTGTGCGAGGTAATAGTCTCAGTTGTAAGATTAAGGTTGAGTAATGTGGAAAAGTGTAGGAGAATACAGTTTTTAAGTTCTACCTCCGAAGAACAAGGGTTTCCTCGAGGATTCATAATATGGCTAAATAAATGGGTTGATTGACAGGTGGCGGTTGAGGCATGAAAAAGCTTTGTACTTCGATCACCTATGGTTAACCACTTCTCTCTAGAGCGCTGGCCTAGAAAGTTTCCTGACAATCAAGTAAGCAATTTAGGTGTTGTCTAAGATGAAAGTCTTCCTCACAAGCCGCTGGATAGGGAAGACAGGACTGGCACAATGTAAGTTGGTCTCTAGTGAGTTTCTAGTTTTCCGTAAGTGGCATAAAACCATTCTTAGAGTTCATGTAGAATCATTTTATCCCAGGAGATGATGCAGAAAAGAGGAGACCGAGTGAGTGGAAAACCCTAATGCTAGCGTATGAGAGCAATACTATCTTTGTGATGCTGCCACAAAGCTTCAAACCTCCGACCACGGCCATGGTGACGGTAGTTTGGAATAGGGGAAGAATTTACTAGAAGAGGATAGGAAGATCTTTTATTGTCTTGTTTCTTAGTAAATAGTGAAATCTAGGATTTTTAAGTGGTTGTTTCATTCAATTGGAAGGAAATTAGATCGAAATTGAAATGAATCTTGTAATAAAACAAACTTTGGGGGAAAAAATGCAATGACCTTGTTCATCAGTAAATACCTTAGTAATGGTTATCGTTTCAAGAATGCAACGAACTTTCTTTTCTTTCTTTCTTTTTTTTTGTTGAAAGAACACTTCTACCATTGAATCTTGAAATAAAATATTACAAACATTTGGTAGCATCTGTTTAGCTAGTTCATGTACATCTGTTACCTACTGTCTGGGTACTTATTTAATTTTACAAAAATAAACGTACTCTTTTCGGTTGCTCAACTAGGGTCAATTTCTTGGTTAGTGTCAGAGTCTATTTTTAGCTCAAATTGGGTAGCCCTTGTTCCATGCTAAATGGGTAATGCCTTCTACTACAAGTCATGCGATGATAACCTTCTACTACAAGTCATGCGATGATAGCCTTCTTCGATTGCAATCCGTAATTTTGCATCTTTAATGATTTTTTGCTCTGCTGCATCTATAGACTACACTTCTAGGACGATCTTGCTTGACCTTGGTTGATGGCTTGAGCCTAGTTGAGTTGCAAAGGAAGATATGTCAATGGGACATTATTTCTTTACGCTAGGTATAGCTTATAGCTTTTATAAAATCTCCTCAGCCTTTCTCCATTCCTGCAAGAGATTCTTATAGGTTTCCATAAGTTTGTTGACATTTGGACTTGTGACATGGAAACCAGCTGTGTTTCTGGCCTTCCACTGTGTCCAACAAATGGCTGCCATATGAAGTATATATTCTCTTCTTGATCCCGATTGACGTCTTTTTGACTTGGGCATAATCCAAGCCGCTCTGCCATGGTCTGTATGTTTAAATTATTTGGTTTTATAGACAGATCACTTGTATACATGACCAAGAAAACAAAACCAGCAAAAGCCTAATGGGGAAAAAGAAGGGAATGCATATTTCCACACTTCAAATGCTTGTCCATCCTGATTTTGAGTTAAATGGCTAACATTTAATCATTAATGCAACTTTATGTGACAAATCAGCGTGTTAGCAAACATTCGATAATATGGAAATAGACGCTCATAAGAAAAAGGTTTGCTGTCAAAAAGAAGTGGGCATTGCCAATGTGGTACCCACATGGTAAACGCGAAAAAATATGGCACCCACATTCTCATTAGATTTCCTTGCTAAGATCAGGACTTTCAGTTGGCACATTTGAATATATTCTTTCTTACCCAAAAATACATGAAATTTTGAATGAAGAATGAATATAGATTAACAACGCGCTACAAAAGATTATACGAATGTGAATGAAAAATGAATATAGACTAACAACACAACACGAAATTTTGGCGATATGTTGGATCAACATCATATAACAAAAGGTAATCTAGAGGCCACATCACTCCCTCTTGGATGTCAGTGTTCCTCCCTTTTTCTTTTTTTCTTTTTTTCCTGGCTGGATCAATTGTAAAACTATTATAACCACCTTGAACAATAAGAGATTGTGTAGAAGCACTTAAAACTTTTTAAAGTAAGTAGTCTTCCAATAAAATCTCGATATAAAACCAGGAAGAGCAAGACCATGTAGTGAACCTCAGCCCAAATTAAGTCACAGGGAAGAGAAAATTGGAACACCTGGTAACGTGGCACCAGCATCAATGATGAAAACGTTTCCTGAAACGTACTGTGTAGAGTCGTGAATCAAATAGCGTACAAGTGATGTCAACGCAGGGTCTGAGGTGCCATACGTTCTCATAGGAACAGTTCTCAAAGCCACTTTAGTGAGCCAGTCTTTTTGCATGAGTCCCTCAGTGATCTCGGATTTGAAAAGTCCAGGATTTATTGAATTCACTCGTATGTTGTACATAGCCAATTCAATAGCAATGACCTGTTATTGTCATTTGAGCAAGCAAGAAGGTTAGAAAGAAGATAAAGAAGTCCATTGCCAAGTGTAATATACAGAGAGTATCTGAATTTAAACCAAGCACTTTTGGTTACAAAAAGTTTATTCTCATTTGAGGAGGCAAATGGCACATTCATAGGCCACTTAGAAAACAAGGGACTGAAAACAACTAGCAGCTAAATGAGACTTTTTAAGAGACATTATTAAATGAAGTCCTGGGCAATTTTCATATATGGACATCGAGGTGAGTCTGTTCTCCGGCAAACAAAGGGGATGCCAGTCTTGTAAAGTTCCCATGAACTAAGTACTTTCTCATTGAAACTTCTCGTGAACGAAGTACTTTCTTATAAGAAACAGATTGACAGGATAACAAATTAACGAAATCATGCACAAGTGTACTTGCCACGAAAGAAACCTGCAAATGAGAGCATGATTTTCACAGTTTCTCCAAGAGATGATCGAAAAACTGTACAGATTTGAACCGCATAACCTATTCTTTTTCGAGTTTTCCATTCAATTGCTACTGCTACTGTTGTTTTAAGAATCTACCAATAACTTTACATAGCCTCTCTTCTTGTTCTTTACAAATACTTCAGAGAATCAGTCATGAATTTGAAGAACTAAATCTTATAGAAAGTATCCAAACAATTTTATCTACAGCCACTTTTCTGTCCAGTGGATTGTCAAATGTCCTTGAAAAGCACACCTAAACAGTTACTTAGAACGTGTTTTATCTTGGTGCATAATAGGTTCTGCTTCTTAGCCTAAACCGCAACCTTCGACATGTATCGCAAATTGGACAACAAAGATATAGTAATGCATCTAATGCCGCCACAGCTAAAAGATTGGGCTTGCTTATTGATCTTGGAGTCACTAGTAAGGACATAAGTTGCTTCCCCAAGCTAGCCAAAAGCTCACTTCAATGATAGTACGAGACTAACTAAGAATACTTATGGTGAAGAGTCAAACTATATAGTTCTGAAAGGTTTCTAACCATTGCCTAGTGTTCCTTCCTTGAACCCCTAACAAGATAATTGCAGAAACTACAATGATCATTGAAACGAGAGAATGAATGCAGATGGGTTCTTTTCCAACCCAATGAATTCAATGCTGTGAAAACTTCCTTTCTTTTATGAAAGTATCATACTATCAGATCTCACATATATTTTCCTTGAGAGTCCAAAACATCTAGTGACATGCCTATAATTTATTTTGAACTGCAAGGCTTAGCTTGATTGATGTGGGACATACTAATGTCTCAACTAACCCCCAAGATGTGGACAACTTGAATTGAGTAGAATCAGAGTACCATTGCTAATTAGGGGGAAAATTGCCTATCCAATTCACTGTGAGTTAAGAAGCCCATATGGATCCATTAAAAACTGCAAGGATTTTATGATGTAGGCCAAAATGACTTCTCACCACTTTTGGGACCAGTGAGTAATGGCCGAATCTAGGAAATATTTATTTCCACAACAAAGTAGGACTCTCTAGAACTTAAACCAAAGCGTTTAAGGGTGATCACATCAAGTTCATTTCCTTCCATTTTTTAATTTATGCATATAGCATGGAGAAGATCCGTGTTAATCAGGTCCATCTCCAGGTCCTTGCTTCCTGAAACAAAGAAATGGGATTCTTTTTGATCGGTACTTCTTTTGGCTTTACCATATTTTTTAATAATGTAAGTGTACGCCATACGAATAATGTCAAACAAGATAACAACTTTTGGCTCAAAAAAGTTACATGAAATGTCAAATTTATCACCTTACTCATGGCGTTAACGCCTGCCTTTGAAGCAGCATAGCCAAGACTTCCAGGTAGCTGTCCACGATTAAGACCAGCAATAGAAGAAATGTTGATAATTGATCCTCCCAGATTAGCATCACGCATACGTATGCTAATAAACTTTGACACCAACCATGATCCTGTTAAGTTAGTTTTGAAAAGATCGTTCCATTCTTCCTCTGACAGATCCAGCGGAGTATGCACCCGACCTGTGAAACACAATGGAGCATTAGACCAATATGTGAATATTTTCGGGCAGCTACAAACACAGTATTGGGGGTGGGTGTAGGTGGGGGAAGGGGAGGGAGGGAAGGGTCTGAAAGAATGAAACGACCACTACAACACAGTAAAAACCTTAGTTGCACAGAGCAGGGGCGGGGACGGGGGTGAGGGATAGTAAGCGCCTGGAAGAATCTAAGGTCGGGAGCGGCTTGAATAAATAAATACCTAAAGAGTATTACCATTTGTTTAGAATAGTTTATGAGAGAGAGAGAGAGAGAGAGCACTTATTGACAAGCTCTATTTTCTCGTGGAGGGTAACCAGCAACAACTGACAAGGAGGCTTTAAGGATTTGAAGGAAGAGAGAAACAAGGAATTGAGTTGAATAGAGATTGATTTTCAGGTACTCTCTCACTTGTTCCATGCATCTTTGTCTAGATAACGGGATCGAGTTCCCATATTAGCTTGGGACGAGATCCGATGGAGCCTCCTAACTTGAGATCGCAAAAGCAAGTTTCCGAGAGAGAAACGTCACCATATTAGGAGTTTCCTGCTACTAAGGTAAAAAGTGTTAAATTATGCAAGTTGCTAGCAGAGTAAGAAGCTCTTATTACGCTAACGGTTAACAATTTAACATTGAAAAGCACGAGGAGAGACAAAAAGTGGGGATGGGGTGGGGGGTTGTCTTCAAGCCCCATTCGCAATTGTTGGAGAAGTGTTACCTGATGCCTTCATCTTGAACCATTTTAGGAGAGACTTTGATTCTCTTGTCTGATTTTAGGGGAAGCAAGTAATTTGAGCATAAGTTAGTGTCCAACAAATGCAAAAATTGATGTTCATCTACCACCTTAATTCGTAGAAGTGAACCAACTTATTTGCATCCATGGCAACAAATTCAAGCTTACATAGTCATGGAATGTGAGCTTCCCAATGATGCTATATGAGAAATTCAAATGGTCCAAAGTAAAATCAATAATGGCAGGGATGATACAAAAGAGCGTTGGAAGATGGCACCTTTATGTGTCACCTTCACATAGTCTATTTGGTAGGAAAAAATTGAAGGGTTGGAGCTTCCTCTACATTGCCTGCATTCCTTGACCTTGAGTCTTCCTTTTTCTGGCTCTAGGAGTAGCACCTA
Source organism: Escallonia herrerae (assembly GCA_033070095.1). Lineage (NCBI taxonomy): Eukaryota > Viridiplantae > Streptophyta > Magnoliopsida > Escalloniales > Escalloniaceae > Escallonia > Escallonia herrerae. The sequence continues at coordinate 30,932 of JAVXUP010002377.1, read as the reverse complement.
GCTTGGCTGTGGCATTTGTACATTATTGATGATATACATCCTATGGAGGGTTATATGTGGGCTAGATGTTCGCAGCCTTCCGCCCAGGGGTGGATCTACACCTGATGGAAGGTGGGCAATTGCCCATCTTGTCTTCTGGGAAAATGTTTCTTTACTAGCATTTGATGTGGAGAATGTGCATTTAAGTGCATTAAGTAAGACTCTGACTCCCTTTTTAATAAGCAAATTTTACACTGCTTAATTTTTTTACCACCATTACTTCTTAGCTCTGGCTCCGCTAATGCTTACCCCCCTTATTAGACAGAGATGGTTCCCGTGTTTCAAACCCGTGTCTGAAGTGACTTTTACTCTGCACCAAGGCCCGCTGTGCGGGTAGAGATGTACATACTCAGCTGTCTGCTTTTCTTCCTCTGTTTCTTTCTTTTTTATTCTTTTGTTTTGACCTGGTCCAGTTACTGTGTGATAAGTCATTTTCTTTCTTCCTTTCTCTCAATAAGAAACTGAAATCTCATTTGTTACCAACATTCCAAAATATGCTCAGAACAACCAAGACTTTTCTTTTAATCATTCTTAAGAAAATCAATGTACAACACCCATCTCCAGATATTTTGCAAGATAATTGACCAAATTGCAGCCCAAAGTGGCTAATAACAGCAAAACTGTCATTCAAACACACCTCCATATCAATTAGAGTAGGTCAACCAAATTAAAATACTAAGAACAACCTTTACCCTCTATATATCAATATTTGAAGTAGGATGGCATGGGCTAAATTCACTTCTTTTTGGTTAAATTAAGGCCCCGTTTGACACTCTTTTTTCCTCTTTTTTTTTCAGTTTTAAAAACTGAAAAAAAAGGAGCGTTTGGTAACCATTTTTTTTTCAATTTAAAAAACCAGTTTTTAAACTGCAGAGTAAAAAAAAAAACTCCAAAAACTGGTTTTTTTTTTCACTTTTGGTTTTTTTTTTTCGACCACCACCACCACCCTCCCACCGTCGGCAGCCACCTCAGGCGACCACCGCCGGAGACTGCCGGCCGCCGGCAGCCACCTCCGGCGACCACCGCCGGAGACTGCCGACAACCACCTCCGGCCGCCGGCGACCACCGGCAGCCACCTCCGGCCGCCGGCAGCCACCGCCGGAGACTGTCGGCAGCCATCTCCGGCCGCCGGCGACCACCGCCGGAGACTGCCGGCAGCCACCTCCGGCCGCCGGCGACCACCGCCGGAGACGGCCGGCAGGCAGCTACCTCCGGCTGCCGGCCACCACCGCCGGTGACTGCCGGCAGCCACCTCCAGCCGCGGAGACTGCCGACAGCTACCTCCGGCCGCCGGCCACCACCGCCGATGACTGCCGGCAGCCACCTCCGGCCGTCGGCCACCACCACCACCACCGTCGACCACCGCTACGCCCCACCACCGCCACCGCAAACCACCAAAAAAAAAAGTCAAAATAAAAAGGGTTACCAAACACCAAAAAAAAAAACCTCAAAAAAAAAAGGGTTATCAAACACCCACTTGTTTTTATAAAAAAAAATAAAATTAAGCTGCTCTTTAAAAAACTGCTCTTTAAAAACTGAAAACCAAAAAAAAAAATTTGTCAAACGAAGCCTAACACCTTTTTGTTGCAAATAAAGGCATCAGTGACACTCTTAAACCCTTTAGTGACAAAAGGGAGTGGATTCAATTAAGATGCACAAAGAGTGATATAACCAACACTTTTACAGGAACAAATGTAGGCCAAATATAAAAAGAAAAAGTCAGGATAAATTATGCAGAATGGAATCTCGGTAAAAGTTGAAAACGCTGTAAATTACCTCTAACACCGGCATTGTTGATCAGGGCATCGACACGCCCAAACGCGCTCCACGCGCGCTGCACCGACGCTTCAATCGCGGCCCCGTCGGCGCTGACGTCGAGCTCTACGGCCACGGCTCGGACGGAATTCGGCTGGACCGGGCTCGGGGTGAGTCGGTTAATCTCGTCGCAGAGGGACTGGAGGCGCTCGACTCGACGGGCGGCGGCGATGATCTTGCAGCCCGCTCTGGCTAGGTCCAGACAGAAGTCCCTGCCGAGCCCCGACGACGCGCCCGTGACCATCACGACCTTGCCCGTCAGGTCCGCCCATGGCTCGAGGTGGCTCGACACTTGTTCTGCCATTGGTTTGTTTTGGTTTGGGCTTATCAGAAAGTGCTACTACTAGTCAGCACGCGGTAATCCAATAGTGGTTCACATATATAAGGAAAGGAGTGTGCATACAAGGAAGGAGAGTAAGGTGTCGTAATATTGCATGTTTTGAGATTACTGAAATGAGGGCAAGGAAGTTTAGGTGTTGGAGGTTGCCATTTTTGGTCCATTTGTGGTGAATTACGAGGAAAATTTGGAGACAGAAAAACAAAAAAGTTGTCACTTGAAAGATGGGGGTGGGTACAACAAAATTAGGACCGGAAGCTTTTATATGGTCTAGTTTCTTAGAATTATCGAAATGCAGGATATTTGTTGGCTAAGAGAGTCGTACAGAAAAAGGTGCCGGGAGGGGGGGGGGGGGGGGACACGTTCATCATAGAGGTAAGCGTAAAGATGTCGCCAGTTGTCAAGGTTGAAATGACAAGGTCAAGCAGTTTAATATGATTGCACGGGGATAAAGTTTGTACAAAATTATATGAGAAAAAACAGTTGTTAGCGAGAACGAGACAATTGATAGGAGCGGTTGACAAGCAACTTCCATGAAATTAGACAGCTGTCAGCAAAAAATGAGACGATCGTCAGTAGCAGTAGATAAGCAGTTCTCACCACTGCATGAAGATAGACCGTTGTTAGTACAAGCGACGCGATCGATGAAAATGGTCAACTAATAGAATGTATGTTAGTGAAAAAATATGATTATAGTATTTCGGTATTCTTGTTAAAACAAATAAATGAAAAGGATTCGCAAAAATTAAGGTACCACCGCACTTTTCATTCCGACAACTAATGGTTTCTTTCTAATTTACTGTTGGAGAAGAATGATGCATTTATTTTATTTTTTTATTTTTTTTTGGAGGGGTGGGGGGAGGGAGCACGGGGGGTTTATTGGATCTTCTCACTTCCAAAATGAGGGTACCATTGTCCCAATAAAAATAAGCCCCCATTTTTAATGGATCCCATTACTAAGCAAGTTTTGTGACATGGAAAGTGGTTTTTTTTCAGCATTTGAATGAGTTTAGGAAATGTTTTCGCCTTTCCACTCAAGTACTCAACCTAATGGGTTGTAAAGCAGCGAATTTCAAAAGATTCTTTAAGGGTGTGTTTGGACGTGGAATTTTGAAATATTGGATATTTCTAAATTCTCTCATTTCGAAATTCTCTCATTTTGTAATTCCATCATTTTAAAATATCCAGTTTGGACATTTTTTACTTCTCTATGAAATTTAAGTGAGTATTTACAAATTCTTTGTTCGGATAAGTACCAATGGATTCAAGACTTTTCTGAAATTACATATATGAACTAACTTATTCCATGTATCCGAAACTACACAAACCAATAGTTAGATAATCTAAAGTTTTATTTTGAATCAAGAACATAAATCATAAGAAAAGTCAGGGTATGCTAAGAAGAAATAAATTGTTATAATCCAAATCAAAACAAAGACAAACAAATGAAGTTTCTGCATCTAACTAAAATTCTACGTCGGTAGAATAAACATAAGCACCCAATTCTTTTTCTTTTCAACGAATAGTGTCTTCAACACGCAAAACTGCTTTTTATTTTACATAAATTAGGCAATAGTTTTAAATTGTTGGTTTTCCTCAAGATCTGGTATTGCCATCACCTCCTCACAAACCTCACTAGCTTCCAAATTTTGCGTAGTTGCACACATGAAATCGTCAAGAGATGATGCCTATTTAGGCAACGGAAGAAGCAAGAACATCCTTACTCCCTGCTTTTCTTTTAGGAGGCACGCTGGTTGGCGTTGAGGAGGGTACTTTTCTCTTTTGAGTTTCTTTTGTAGCTGGAAGAGGATTGTTAGGTACCGGAGGAAAATCATCTAAGCATTGAGTTCCATAATACCAATAAGTATCATAAAGGTCTGCAATAGGACTTATCAGCCCATCTGCATCTACAGCAGTTTTAGCACCTTCTCCAGTTGCACTATCTTTTGCACATAATTCTATCAAGTCATCTCAGTTCGGTATTACCTTATACCTATATGGTCTTGCTTCGTCATGCGACTGTGAAATACAAAATAGAAGTTAAATTATCAAGTTGACATAAACTAATATACGAAATATAGAAACGCAAGCAAAATATACCGCAGTATATGCATTCCATGCATTCTAATCATCAATTGAGATCATTTTCTTTCCATCGTCCCAACTAGAACCACTTTGCGCAAGGATGGCACTCACTATGGCGTACATTTTCCTCCAAATCTTAACACGATTTTTCACGTTGCTTAGCCTGATATCTTTCTTCATGTGAGCACTTAATTTAGCAGAGGCTGTGGTATACGCAATCAACTTCCACCCAGCATCAGATTTGTGGCCCATATTGTTTTCATCCTTGAATATGTCAGCCAGTGCACGATCCATATCCAAGTTCCAGCGCACATATTTTGTGTCATCACAGTCACTGTCAAGTGATTTTTTTTTCTTCACTGGTACATGTTCCTTCGCCTCCGTTATCTTAAATATCTAGCAAAAACCGACCAATTTGCGTTATATAAAAAGACAATATATTAAACTTGACCAATTATCAATATCAATTAACGTTATATAAAAAGACACAACATATTAAACTTGACCAATTATTATTAAGCTGAAACATTCCATACACCAAAAATATCAATTAACGTTATATAAAAAGACAACATATTAAACTTGACCAATTATTATTAAGCTAAAACATACCATACACCAAAATCATTATAATTAAAGAAATAGAATCATCACCCTACATGCTTACAAAGTAAAACGTTCAATTATATAAAGGATCGTCTAAATCATCAATACACTTAAGAAAATATATCTTAATATTAAATTACAAGGCCTCTTCGTGCTTGATAATCCTCAAACATATTCATTGCCAATGTATCTCTAAATGTAGTCCATTGCTCTGTCACTTGCACAGATGTAACCATGTCTGCATTGTGCCGTTCCTCTTCTCGCAAAGTCTAAGCAATGTCACGATCTACTTCTGCTAAAAACACGACTTCTTGATAACGGATCGTTGAGTTGCTATGCGCGGATGAAGTTATGGAGTACACAACAAGCATTGATAATCCTCACTTGTGTCTTTATGTCATAGAATGAAGCTGTCTGTAGTATAGCCCACCATTTTTTTAACAACCCAAAAGTCCTTTCAATGATATTTATTGCAACTGAGTGTGGAGATTAAACAACTCTTTATAATTTTCTGGATTATTTCCAATCCATTCGTTAAGATGGTATCGAGTTTCCTGTATGGAGCTGAGAAGCTTGGTCTATTAGTATATCCAACATTCACAAGATAATACTTATCTACATCATAAAGAATAATCATAAAAAGCAGTAGGAGAAAAACTTCTTAAAACTTTAGTCAAATCAAATTAAAAGAAGTACCATTAGGAATACGAAAGCGATCGCCTACGCAAAGAGTCGCTTAAAACTCGCGAATCAAAAGTAGAACCTTCTCAACCTGGTAATACGTATATGATTTTCAAATCATGGGTACACACTCCTAGCATATTTGTAATTATACCACCCTTTCTATTTCGGTATCTAGGTCGTACTTCTGCGGAGATAGTTACTGGAAAATGTGTTCCATCAAGTGCTCCAGAGAATTCTATAAATATAAAAGAATAAGCATATCTTACTTACAAGAAACATATATGATATATTATCTAAAAAAACCAAAACAATAATGCGGTGGTTTTCTTTTCATAAAAAGTACCTCAAACCATTTCCATTTCCTTGCATCACCTTGATCTAGGACTAAATCTTGCAATCTTAAGTACTCCGTAATAACTTTCATCACGGCACTCAGGACTCTATTAAATTGTCTGCTAACTGTTTCGGCAGATCAAAAGTACGTAAATTTGACTAACCTATATTTCAAATTATGGGCCAAAATATGTAGAAACATTGCTACGGCTTCCTCAATTAGAACATTTCTTGTTGGCACCAGGTCTCCTTTCTCATGCAAGACATCACAAAGTTTAAAGAACGCATGCTTGCTAACGCGTAATTGTTCTATGCAATCGGCTTCTTGTTTATCGTATAAACGCTTCAAATAGCCCGTTCTTGCATTATCCCAATCAACTCGTGGTTCTTTGATCAAGAATTTATTATTGTACCACACTATTACAGAAGTCACGGTCGTCACTATTGTGCCTACAATAATTTTTAGTTTCTTGTGGCTTTTTTTCTCTTCATTTTCACGCCTTCTTCGTAAGTTTCGCAATGCATTATTCATATCACTCGTGATTGATTATGATTATTGTAGAAAACCTAAAAACAACAATAAGTATTCGGTATTAATCATCCTGATAAATTACACAGAAATCAACACAATATGGACTATCAATAACATGAGATGAACAATCAAAATGACAAACATAAAAGTGAATATTAAACTTTGGGTTATGGTTATGGGATTTGAGATACTACATTTTAAAACTAAATCTAGATTATCAAAATACAAAAGAGAGAGAGAGAGAGAGAGAGAGAGAGAGAGAGAGATGGCACACTAGATAAAAAGGAGGATATTGTATCCTTCTTGTCCTAATTTCTGATTTCCTAGCACACTCTCCAAAGCAAGCACCTCAGAGAGTCACATGAGTCCCTTTTTCTCTCTTTCTCAGTAATGACAGAGAACTTCCAGTCACCTCACACTCCTCTCCTTCCTCCTCGTCTCTTCCGTCCTGCTCACCTCCGCCGTCTCTCCACCCGCCCACAATAAAAGACCCTTGCTTGCAGCCATTCTCCAAAACGCCTCCACCTATGACTCTTTCTCCCTGTTTCACCACCTCCTCTCCATCCACCTCTCCAACTGCTCTGATGACGTCCCCCTCTCCACCACTGCCCTCAAGGCCTTTTTCCACCCTCACAACGCCCCGTTTCCCCCTTTCTTTTCTCCAACCTCTGCTTATTCTCATCCGTGAACTCCTTGTACAAGCTCACCGGCGTCTTCCTCAACCGCCTCATCAACCTCACCAACCTCACACTCTTCGGCACTACTGTCAAGTCCAGCAGCCCCTCTATCCACCAATCAACACTTCGTCAACCACCATCGTCTTTTACCACCCGCCATTGCCACCACCAATCACCAATTCAATTACCCACCAATAAGGAAACAATCCTACAACTGTCCTCTACCACCGCCCATCGAACAGGCTCTCATGACCTCAAGTCCACCATCATCAACCAAAACCCTTCACTATTTTCAATTACCTACCAACACTCATTAAAAATCATCATCATCTTTTCTTGTGAATAACACGAGTAGTTGGGTGTATTTAAAAAAGCTTTGAGCAAAGCCGTAGGAAGTTAGGTGGGTAATCTCTTGTCGAGTTCACCCTTTTGCAATTGGCCGATTGCGCAGAAATTTGACCAATTTGCATTGAAGAATAATCAAGATAAAAAAAAAAGTGGACTAAATTAATCAGAAGAAGAAACGAGATTGAGTGCCTGTGTTCGCTGATGGCAGATACCTCTGATGAAGGGAGAGAAGCTAATGAGAAGTAAGAAAGGAAGCAGAAGTTTGTTAAAAAAGGTGGGGGGGGGGGGGGCAGGATTCCTAAAAAATAGGGATGAAGTATCGTGGATTTGTAAATTATAGATGAAAATGAATTTGGCAAATAACTAGTTCAGACTAGTGATTTGTTCTGTGGATTTGGAGACCCAAAATCCATAGTTCAAATCTTTTGAAAATTTTAAAAATTTCCTTTTGAACTATCCAAACAAGATATTTTGTCCAGGTGATTCACATTTACCCTTCCAAAGTCAAATCCCTAGTTCAAATCCTATATCCAAACACACCCTAAGACTCACAACCTAAATTTATTACTTCTTCTTGACCTAGATAACTGAGTTCTTTTTTTATTTGGGATGTCCAAAAATAAGTGAGCTCTTTCTAAATTTAGACTACCAAAGGCTTCCACACTTTTAAATTTTTGGTTACTCATCTCTTTGTCTTTCTTTTTCCTTTTCTTCAGGCCTACTGTTTTTCATCTATCGCTTCAATAACGATCAATCCAATGTCCCTCGACTTATTTTTTTGCACCATCATCTCTGGCTACAACTACAATACCCTGCATTCCTTTCAGAACTAAGTAAATGATCCTAAGTTGTTAAATAACAAAGTTAGGTGCAATAGATAATAAATAAAAGTAAGAGAATTTTTTTTGGGAACTTAGATCTAATTGTGGTTATTAAGTTGAAGAAAGAGAAATAAGAAAGACTGGGAGGGGAAGGTAGCTCTGGTAATGCTAATTGGTAAGGAAAAGACAAAGAAACATAAGAAAAAAAGATGGAGTGGGAATGAATGAGAATTTGCTGAGGTAACCAATTGAGGGCTTATGATAAGCAGCTGAAGAAATTGCACAATGCAAGATGAAGAGGATAGCACCACTTTTGACTTGCTTGACCCAAAAAGGAATCGTAAACAACCCATTTTGTAGGCTTTATTTTGTATTTTATTCAGTCCAGCTCAATCAAGTACAGTTCAAATCTATAAGTGGGTGGGCTTTTCCTTCTAAAAGTAACTCTACCGTAAATTTTCAAGAAAAAGTGTACCGGCCGATACATTTTGTACCGTCCGATACTTCTTTGGCAGCTAAAGTGTACTAGCTGGTAGAGGTTAGTTTTGTCTGTTCATTAATTTCTCATGTGATGACTATAGTTGTGTCCTATTCTTTTTGTGTAGCTTTTCTACAGTCCTAAACCCCTATTATTCCAAATAAACAGCTCTCATGCACCCTTTAAACACATGCAAAAAATCCCTTGAGGCTGTTATTATTCATTCAGGTTTTTTTAATTAAAGAGAGAGACTATATTGTGATCCCTTCCCTGAAGTACATGTTCATACTCTCGTTTCATGCAATCTTATGTGGATGCATAGTCAATAAGGACTTGTATTGCTCCCTAATTCTGCATTTTGGCCTTGTGCATAAGAAGGTAGTTGTTGAGACCTAGAAGACCTTTGGTCTATTTGTATAAATGCTCATCCGCCGAATTGTTGCATTCTCCCACAGTTGTGGCATAAGTTATGGCGGTTTTGTTGCCGAAATATATTATCATTTTTTTTGGCAATTTATACGCCATCCAACTCCCTTAAGATCATAATTAAATAAGAATAATGCATTTATCCGATGTATGTCCTATGTGCCTCGCTGTGTCTGGGAGACATGATCACAGTTTCCTTAGTTATGCATATGTTCAGCCTATTTGTAGAGATTATTCCTTTATTAGATTGCTCATTCCAACCAGAGTGACAAATATCATGCTTGACACGGTAATCCTTTTGGTTAACTCAACCCGATCTATCAAGTCTAGTATTTTTAGGACATCCTCTAGATTGCTATCGCTATTTGGCTATATGGTGCAATCGTAAAAATGCGGTCTTTCATACTGTGAAATTTAACTCAACTGCTACCTTGGCCAACATTATGGCCTTGGTTACTAACGTATGAGTATCCTCGAGGTATCAGCAACTAGTTCACCAAATTATTATAGGGTTTTATTTCTTCCTAAGAGAAACCTACTAAGGTTTTTATAAATGTTCACCTCTCTTCTGTACATGTCATGTGTCTGAGATGTTTTGAATTCTCTGCCTCCTTCTCAATGTTTTGTAAATTATCTGCTACATGTGCTTGGTCAGAGTGTCATGCAGGGGTTGGACTGGTTGTGTTTAATGCCCGTAGTTGGCTATTATACGAGATTTACTTATGCGGTCGACGAGTTGCAAGCCATGGCAAATGCCGTTCAGATATGTGCTCTGACTTTCTTGTATAGAATATAGGTAGGACTGCAATGTCTGTCATATTACTCCTCTGTTGTTTGGTGGATCCATAGCTCCCATATTTTGTACATTTATTTTGCTTGCTAAAGAGAGCATGGAACCAAGATCCTGAACACGGTAACCGAAGATGCCAACAAACACAAAGCCATACAATATTTACGTCAGGAATGGTTTGGTGCTATACATGTCAATGCCTCTTTTTGGCCACCTCCCTTGATGGCTTTGCTCTAATCCTGTTAGTTATTTTTGGTTGTGGTAGCTTTTTGCCTCCATATTAGTAGTGTGGATTCTTATTGTACGAGGATATTATCTGGCTTTACATGTGCTGATATCTTTGATTCCGTGTTATGGACCTTGTCATTGTTTTTGGGTGATTTATGAATCTTGTTTTAAGCAAAATATATATATATAAAGGAAAAAAAACATGATGAGATTGAAATTTCAGACATTATATGGACGAAAAACCCCGAGGTATCAACGACAGTTGGCCAAATTTATTCAGGATTGTACTCCTTCCCAAGAAGGATCTACTAAGGCTTTCATACATTTGCAATCTCCCCTCCATTCACTCCACGCAATTTTGACGCGTAGATGTTATCCGCCTCCTTCCTCTGTTTTTGTGCAGTATTTGCAACGTGCCCTAGGTTAGAGTGTTATGCTAGGGTTGGGTTGATTATATTTGATGCCCGATGATACTGGTTGAGAATTACATGCAACCAATTAATGTATCGATTGGTTGTGCGCCTTGGTAAATTCGATTATCTTGGAGATTTCTTGGTTATCGCAACATAAATGTTTCCATATTATTTTTCTAGTTCCATGCTTTAGTTCAATTGGATAGACTATCGGTAGGACTATGATATCTGTCCATATGACTTTACTGTTGACGGATCTATTCCATATCTGCCATATTTTGCATTGTACATATTGCCCGCGAAGAAGAGCTTGTCTTGGGCCTGACTTCTGTTTTGGCATCTTTTGCCAGTTGATATGGGATTTTGATGCATCAAGATTGGCTTGATGTTGTACAAGTTGATGTCAACTTTTACTTCACTCTAGTTCTGTTAGTGGTATTTTGATTTTGGTAGCATTTTATCTTTGTATACAAGTAGTATGGATTCCTGACGCACCCAACCGTATCAATGAGAATCTTTTCTATCAACAAAAGTTGAACAAACTTTGATTCCTACCAGGTTGCAGGAATCTTCTTCTAACCCTGTGTATAGTGACAATTAATAGTCGTTAAATGTTTCTAGTGACTTTTTTCTAACACTTTCAACGGCAATTATTAGTAGCACTTTTTTAGCGCCACTAAATAAAAGTCACTAAAAATATTTAGAGACGATTGATTGTCGCTATATAAGGGGTAGGAGGAAGATTCCTCAAATCGGGGGTAACAGCAAAAACAATTTCATAAAAATTTGTGTCTTGGGTGCTATGAGTTTGGCCTGTAGAAGGTTTTGTCTCCTCTTTCATATATGAGAGGCATTTCGGATGTTGCAAATATTAATTACTCCCAAATGGCAATTAAAGAAGAAACCTTGAGAATTGCCTGACCTCCCTCTTTGCAACCACCTCCATCTGTGTCTCCCTACTCTTCCTTTCTCTGACTCTCCTTGTGGACCATCATCTATGTTACATGGATTTGGTATGAGTGTCCAAATCTGATACGTGTTTAAGTGTGGGACTCGTCTAATTTTGAAAATGCAAGACAAGGGGACACGATAAAATGTTCATATTTATTATTATTTTTTGGTTATTTCGAAGGTAAAAATGTATTTTTTTATGATACACTTGGTTTTAATTGACAACTTGTCTCCGCTCAAAGCAATAACTAATTAAACAAGAAACTATTTCTAGTATTGATAATGTTATATCCTAGAAGATGTATTAGACACGTATCTCATATCCATATCCAAGTGTCGAGTGTCCGATACGAGTACTTCACCCGAACCAAAAAGTCCATGTAACATAGACCATCACTGATACACCTATTCTAAATATGAATTACGAGGAGATATGACACGTCAGATGATTCATCTATTAGGTGTCTATTTTTTTTGCTTGGGGGTATCATTTTGCCAACAAATTTTAGTTCACTCAAGAGGATACACAGGTGATTGAGTTTTGTGCAATTTCTGGCAACCTTTCAGTTTCAGGGACTAATATCTATCTTGGAGTAGTAGTTAAGATAGAGAGAGAAGGAAGGAGTGAATCACGGGTTTGAAGCGCAAGTAAAGCCTCTTTGAAATATGATGGGTAAAGCCAACAAGGGTTGGTTCAGCGGTCCCCAGAATCCTAATCCAGGTTTTTCACCTGGGTTTGAATCATGTCCGTCGCACTTGTTGGTGTCAAACTTACGTCCTCGCCTGCATGTGCTCCACACACAGGTGCTTATGCGCTTCGATCCCAACATAGGTGCGGGAATCGGGGGCTCAGATGTATGTGGTGGCCTTGTAGGTCTCCGAAGCGCAATACTCCCTGTTGATTGGATTAGAGCCTTACGGTTCAGCCTTTTCTTCCTTCGTACCAAAAAAATATATATGATGGGTAAGGCCGCAAATATCTAATACATCCCAGCCACTTAGTAATGGTAGGCTAACCCCTTCTTTAAAAGTGCCTTTTTGTTTCATAATTGCTTTTTGACTGTAAAGATTTTTGACTTTTTGTGTTTGACGAAGAATGAAAAGCTAGACATATTGGATTGGTTGCAATATATATATATATATATATATATATATATATATATATATATATATATATATATATGGAAATGATAGCGCTAGCAACTTAACCCAAGTTGCTAGCGCGATCTAGCCGTCTATGGGCGAAAATAGACGGCCAGATCGCACGCCACAACAGTAATGTTTTTCACCGTCCGCAACATTATGTTACGGACGGCCAAACAACGCTAGCAACTTGCTAGCGCTATCAATGGATCACGACCCATATATATATATATATATATATATATATATATATATATATATATATATATATATATATATATATATATATATATATATATATTGCTTAACTCTAATTTCCTAGCTACTCCTTTGAAGCATATTGTTGACACCAGCACCTCCAATCATCTCAACCATATTACTGCCAGTGAAATCCAGCCAATAGCTGAGCAATCTAATTATACCAATATTATTTTGAATACTATTGGAGAGCAAACCACCAGGACAGAGGACATTGTTTATAGTATCAAAAGATATAGTTTCTGATTTTTGTAGCAAGATGCAACCTCTAAAAGACATTAATGAGAGTGTCTTCAATACTTCCACCAGCTTCAATTTAGCTTCTACCAACTCTTCTGTTGTCAAAAATATAGAGCAACCTTTAGTTAAGCCATCTATCGAATGAGATAGTAAGTTCAAGTTAGGTTCCAATGAACCAAGTAATGAGTTCCTCGTGGAACTAATGTCCAAATTGGGAAAAATCAAGACTCCCAAAGAAAAAATATCCTAAAATAGAAACTCCTCGGTCTTCTCCCAAGAATATCAAAATCATAGGAGACATAAGAATCGATTCTGAGATAGATCTTGATAACCTAGAACAACAGTTTGTTATAGCTATAGGATCTTCTAATCCCAGGCCTCCCTTGAGGAATTATTACTCTAGACCTACTCCTGTTGACATACAATTGGAAGAAAAGAATTTTTCTACCCCCATCTTCGTTCAATGGATCTTTCATTTATGAATGGAATCGTAGTGAAATGACAGATTATCAAATCATTACATTCCTTCAACATATGCTTATGGCGGCAAATAGTGCTCGCAATAGAAACCCCGAAGAAAATAAGGCATCTATAGCCAAATATCTTATTGCTGGTTTTACTGGCCAACTCCGTGGTTGGTGGGACTATTACCTTACTCCTACCGAACAGAATTATATTCTGAATTCTATTAAGACAGAGCCTAATGGTACTCTAATCCAAATTGAGGGACAAAACTTATCTGATGCCGTTACTACTCGTGTTACTGCTATCACCAAGCATTTTATTGGTAATGCCAATACTGTCCTTGAGAGAGGTAGGGAACTCCTCATCAATCTTAGATGTCCAACTCTCACCCATTTTAGATGGTATAAGGATGTCTTCCTAACCAAGCTTTATCAAAGAAGCGATGCCTAACAAGACTTTTGGAAAGAAAGTTTCATAGCAGGTCTTCCGAACCTTTTTAATAAGCGTGTTAGGACGAGAATCAGGATTAAGCACAATGGTGCTTTACCCTTTTCCCTATATACCTTAGGTGAATTAATCAGAGAAATTTGTGCTGAAGGCCTAGTCCTATGCAATGATATTAAGTTGAAAAATCAACTTAAGAAAGAACATAAATCTGGGAGAACAGAGCTCGAACAGTTTTGTTATCAATTTGGTTATGATAGCCTGTCTATTCCTAATTATGGGACAAAAGAGAAAACCGCCAAATTTAAAAACCTTTTAGGAAATCTAGATATTCTAAGAATTGCAAAAAAGATGAATCTTTCAAGCCCTTCAAAAGATTTTCAGAACAAAAGAAATTTTCTAAGTCTAAAGTCATCTGCCATAAATGTGGTAAACCTGGTCATTATGTCAACAAATGTTACACCAAGAAGAAAATCAATGAATTAGTCATTGATGAAGGCCTTAAAAAACAATGAAGTGTTATACTCCTCAATTCTTCAGATTCTGAAGAACATCAACCAAATGAACTCAATAATATTGATGGAGATATTGAAAGCTCCAGCAGTTCTTCTAACCAAAGTTCTGATCATGAAGCTACCTGTCATGATTGCAATAGTAAAACTGATTACTATAAAACAATTCTCGAAATGAATGGATTGAGTATCAATGTCATTACTTCTAAAGAATCCATAATCCTTGACCTTCTTGATAAGATCGATGATCCTGAAAAGAAGAAACAAGTTATATTCAAGTATCTCCAGGGTGCTAAAAAAACCTTTGCACCTAGCACATCAAAACAATTACCTGCCATAGGTAATACTTTTAATTTCTCTACTATTATGAACATATTACAGACAGTAGAACGAAAAAGCCCTACCATTCAAGATCTCGAGAGTGAGATTCTTACCCTCATAAAGAATATGAAGACTTTGGCTAGTAGAATTTCCTTCCTTGAACTTCACAATACTGAAGAAATACTTAGTGAATAAGGAGAAGAATATTATCTTAAGATAGATACTGATGTCCTTATGATAAACCCTAATACCGAGTCCAATATTGAGACTAAAAGTCCTAATCAAATTGAAAATTAATAGATTCTCAATCTCGACAAAGTTATTTTTCAAAATTGGTATCTCAGCATCAAAGTTGTAATCAACAAGGATTTCATCTTTGAAGGTATAGCCTACGACACCCTTAACCCAGGTGATGTCACCAGGCTGAGTTATCTGGCATAATTACATTCAAAACCCTGTGCTGAATATAGAGCAACTACATCTTCATACTCATACATCATTAATAGACACTCCAAAATGCGTCCTTACAAAAATTTCTTACAAACATACATCATACGGCAGCGGAAGACTTTCAAGTCTCTAAACAACATGAATGGTTACAGCCTAATATACGACTGTAGTCATGTGACTCTTATCAACCTATTTTGCAGCTCAATCTTTATCTCACCATTTTCAGTTTGTCTTACGTCACACAACTTATCCCCTTGCTCAACATTTCTAGCTTGTTTATCTTCCCTTCTCTAAAGGGTTCTCCTTGATCAACCTTATAGCTTACACAATACAACATAAGGAATGAACGCAAATTGCCCAGTAAAGACAACACGAGGAGTATCGTGTACAAATGATTCAAAAGACTCAGAGGAATAATCACCTCAACAATAGCAATGAATCAAAAGTAGTCAATAAATTTTAGCATTAACGTAACTTGTCAAATGATAATTTTGCTTTTGTTAGACTGAGTGGCTTCAAGGCCCAATATAACAGCATTATTGTCACCTCCTCATGGACAAGACTGACTGACTGACAGACTGACTGACTATGCAAGTGAACACTAAAATAGGAAATTGAAAAGATAAATGTCAACAAAATACAAGTCATTAAAATCATTAACATCAATGCAATGCAACTCAAAAGACACGACAGACTCGACTCGCGTGCCCTACATCCTCTTTGTCAGTGATCATATTTTACAGGCCATCCTCCTCATATTGATGTCATATTTTATGGGATATTCATCTCAGTCTCAAGTAAATAGAAGAGACACTGTCAACAAGCAGGGAACTCATTTAGAATGCTTCTCTAACCACGTTATAGTCAAGCAACAAGACTTCATCAACGGGGAGGACTAAGAAAAAATTTATTCCACCTTATGTCCTCAACAACATAGCTCCACAAGGAATACCGGATTAGAAGATCAACCGGTGTTCGGACCTAACAACAAGGGTTCAACCCAACATCATCAACAGGGAGGACTTGGGAGAAGATTATCGTAAGCCCTCAACAACGTTCTTACATAAGAGAAATGTCGACTACCAATAAGTGCCGATATTTCACAATAACACGCAATGACCTCAACAACAACATCATCAACGACATGGCGGACTCAGGAGAAGTTTACCACAAGTCCTCAATGGTGTTCTCAAAGAGAAGAGATATCGGCTATCAATAACTACCGACATCTCACAACAACCACACGATAACCCGTACGCAACATCATCATCAACTTCAGGTATGCTAATCGAAACGAATCATAGCATACTTGGACACCCATCATCCTCACTAAATTCCATCAACATGGTGGACTAAGGAAATTTATTCTACTCTAAGTCCTTAACAGCATGATGATGCAGAAAATGGTTCGACGCTACGTGGAGGTGCCACAAAGGATGCAGTCTGAGTCAGCTTCCAGGTAGGCAACGTGGGAGACAGCAAGGACGGCGTAAGGGCCGAGGGCAAGGCTCCCCAGACAGGTCGTGAGGGCTGGCAGTGCTGCGCAGGCAGGGTGACGATGAACAGGACCGACAGTCTACAGTCCGTGATAAGGGTGCAGCGTCAAGGGTTCGTGGACGGGAGCCCAAGTGTGTTTCTCTCACTAGAATTCCAGAGAGAATGTCTTTTTAGAGAGAGAAAGTGAAAAGCTCAAATGAGAGAAAGATCCTTGAAAAAGCTCCAAAGTCCACTATTTATAGGCAAAAATGTGCATGTGTCATAAGTTGACATGTGTCACCCCCTGGGAACGACACGTCACCAGGGGGCCAAAGCACTGATCCTCCGTTGGGACTGCCGGTCCCTAAGTTCGTGCTGCCCTGCCCTTGCGACATCTCTCTGCCTGTCTGAGGAGACTGATCATGCCGCGGTAGCATGGTCAGAGTAGCCCGTTGCCCCAGCCTCCAGTCCAAGCCCTTACTGAATCCCACAGGCCTGGCAGCGGTGGGGAAGACCCGACGCCCAGCTGCCAGGTGGACTAGGCAAGATGCCCTTCCGAAGACCTGCTCCCATCTCGGAGTGACCCGGGGGTCATAGTCCTTAGGGGTGCCGACGCGAGCCCCCAGTGCCAGAGCACGTAGGCCAGTCACGCAGGCACCCTGGCGGAGATAGTGTCCCGGAGGAGTCGCCTATCCCGCTGCGAAGGGTCCTCGTACCGGAGCATGGAGCGAAGTCCCCCTGGAATGAAGACAGCGATGGCTTTGAGGTTGTGAGCCCATCCCGTAAGTATATAACATGATTGTGGCGCATGGGCGCGGTTGAGTGCGGGCGACGAGGGTCGCAGAGTGATGTCCGAGCAACAAGGGTCGTTGCGTGGATGCGCGCGACCGTGAGCGACGGTTGTCATGGCGACAGAGCGGCCACAAGTGACGGTCATCGAGACTACGAGCGACGGTCATCGCGACGAAGGAGCACGGCCGAGAGCGACGGTTGTCGCGACTACGGCGGAGCGCGGCCGCGAGCGACGGTCGTCGTGACAACGGAGCACGGTCAAAGGTGACGGCGTCGGTCGTCAAGGCAGGTGGCCGACCCCCAGGGGTGGCCGACCCCTTGGGGTGGCCGACCCCCCAAGGGAGGCCGACCCCTTGGGGTGGCCGACCCCCAAGGGTGGCCGACCCCTTGGGGTGGCCGACCCCTTGGGGTGGCCGACCCCTTGGGGTGGCCGACCCCCAAGGGTGGCGGACCCCTTGGGGTGGCCGACCCCCAAGGGTGGCGGACCCCTTGAGGTGGCCGACCCCCAAGGTGGAAGGCACGCCGAGGTCGCTTCACAAGTGGTTCACGTGACTTGAGCATGCGTTGCTTTGACCGGCTCTCGAGCGTTGAAAAGTTGACCGCTGACTGGGTGATGTGTCGTGCAAAGTGGGTCCCTTAGCGGGTCCTGGGGTGCGACCAGAATAGGGTATGAACATAAGCCCCCTGCCTGTGGCGTGTGCGGAGGGGCAACCCGAGCGGGCGTCGCACGCATAAACGATGTGGTTACAGCCCATCCTGCTGTGGGGGCCAGGGTCCCTGGTGATGGAGCCTGCGATGACGCTAAGCCTGTGTAGCAGTTTGATTGAGCCGGGGATTGGGGTCGGCCACCCTTGGGGTTGTGGCCGACCCCTAAGGGTGGCCGACCCCTTAAGGTGGCCGACCCCCAAGGTGGAAGGCACGCCGAGGTCGCTTCACGAGTGGTTCACGTGACTTGAGCATGCGTTGCTTTGACCGGCTCTCGAGCGTTGAAAAGTTGACCGCTGACTGGGTGATGTGTCGTGCAAAGTGGGTCCCTTAGCGGGTCCTGGGGTGCGACTAAAATAGGGTATGAACATAAGCCCCCTGCGTGTGACGTGCGCGGAGGGGCAACCCGAGCGGGCGTCGCACGCATAAACGATGTGGTTACAGCCCATCCTGCTGTGGGGGCCAGGGTCCCTGGTGATGGAGCCTGCGATGACGCTAAGCCCATGTAGCAGTTTGATTGAGCCGGCGATGGCGCTAGCCCGTGATGGCGCTCAACCCATGCCGCAGTTTGATTGAGCCGGCGACGGCATACAGCCCGTCCCGCAGTTTGATTGAGCTGGCGATGGCGCTAGCCCGTGATGGCGCTCAGCCCATGCCGCGATTTGATTGAGCCGGCGATGGCATACAGCCCGTCCCTCAGTTTTGATTGAGCCGGCGATGGTGCTAGCCTGTGATGGCGCTCAGCCCATGCCGCAGTTGATTGTGCTGGCGATGGCTTCAAGGTTGTGAGCCCATCCCGTAGTTGATTGTGCTGGCGATGGCTTCAAGGTTGTGAGCCCATCCCGTAGTCGATTGTGTCGGCGATGGCGCTAGCCCGTGATGGCGCTTAGCCCATACCGCAGTTTGATTGAGCCGGCGACGGCATACGGCCCGTTCCGCAGTTTGATTGAGCTGGCGATGGCGCTAGCCCGTGATGGCGCTCAGCCCATGCCGCAGTTTGATTGAGCCGGCGACGGCATACAGCCCGTCCCGTAGTGTGATTGAGCCGGCGACGGCACGAAGCCCATCCCGCAGTTTGATTGAGCCGGCGATGGCGCTAGCCCGTGATAGCGCTCAGCCCATGCCGCAATTTGATTGAGCCGGCGACGGCATACAGCCCGTCTCGCAGTGTGATTGAGCCGACGACGGCATGAAGCCCGTCCCGCAGTTTGATTGAGCCGGCGATGGCACTAGCCCGTGATGGCGCTCAGCCCATGCCGCAGTTTGATTGAGCCGGCGACGGCATACAGCCCGTCCCGCAGGGAGGGGTCCTCTTGCTGGAGCGCTACGAACGGAGCCCCCGGAATGCCGCACTCTCTGGAGAGTGGGTCGAAGCATGTTCCCCGTCCATGGCGGGGGCGCATGGTGGGGTGAATAAGTGTGATGCCCGAAGGCCTGTATCATGATTTTTGCGCATGGTCGCGGCGACGAGCGTCGCGGGGTCAATACTTGGTGCCGGGGGCACGCATCATGAAGATGGCGTGGCGACGAACGTCGCGAGGCTATACTTAGTGATGTCGTCGTGGCAATTGTGCACGGTCGGTGACGAGCATCAAGTGACCATTGGCATTGAGCGCGCGTTGTAGAGAGCGCGATGAGTTAACACGGGTGACGTGGATCGAGGGAACGGCACACTGGCGACGGGGCCGGTCTCGGAGTTGTCATGTGAGTGCGTGCGACGAAGGCCATAGAGGTGGCGCGCGGGCACGCACGACGGTCATTGTGGCGACGGTGTGTGGGCGACAAACTGCGGCGAGGCACCGGCGGATGGGAACGTAAAAAAAGTTAAAGAGAAAGAAGAAGAAAAGAAAAGAAAAGGAAAAAAGAAAAAAGAAAAAAAGAAAGGGAGCGCGAAAGGATGGGAAGGTAGATGAGGGGCCAAGATTGCATCTTGGCTCACCCCTATATAAGGAGAGGAAGGGGAGGGGGGAGGCACCGCCATTTGTGCCAACAAAAGCCAGAGAGAGAGAGAGAGAAGAGATGGTGAGAGAAGAGGCGGAAGGGGGTGAGGGGTCGTCGGGGTCAGTGGGTCGGCCGAGAGGAGAGGTCGGTGGCTCAGCGAGGGGAGGGGGGTCGGCCGCACAAGGGGGGTCAGCCACGGAGGGGGGTCGGCCGCACAGGGGGGGTTGGCCACGCGAGGGGGGTCGGCCGCGCAAGCGGGGTCGACCACGCGAGGGGGGGTCGGCCGCACAGGAGGGGTCGGCCATGCAAGGGGGGTCGGCCGCGTAAGGGGGGTCGGCCACGCAGGGTGTCCGACAGGCCCAAGTCCCAATCTTATAGCCTGGAGCGACACCAGCAGCAAAGAAAGTTCGGCAGAAGATGTGGGCGAAGCCGCAAGGGGCTGCGGCAGGTACATCGCGACCGCCGCGGGGTATGACGACTATACCTGTGTCGGCGCCACCAGTCGATGAGGCCATACCAGCGGCGGGCGGCGAGGCGGTAGTGCCATTGACCTTTGATGATGGCGGTAGGAGGTCCTACGATCCGGAGCTGGATATGACAAACACATTGCCGGGGGTGAGGGGAGTAGCGCCGTGTGTACCGGACCGGGAGATGTGGAGGGAGTTGGCCATCCGGGTGGCCGACGGAGCGTTCACGACACGTGGGGTGGTCCATCGATGGGAGAGGAGCCTCGGTTGTCGTCACCATATCTGCGCGTGCCGAGTTGGGATGCGGCGCCTGTGATGTCGCCGAGGTATGTACCGGCATTGTTGATTGAGAGAGAGGATATACCTTGGTCGCCCGTGGTGTTCAAGGGCCATGGCGCGATGCCGATAGGGTGGGACTTTTGGTGTGAGCATATGGTGGAGACGCCAGAGAGGGCGCAGATGTTACAGCCACTGGGGCTGTTGCCGGCGATCGACATCACGGCGAGGGGACTGGAGTTATATAGGGATACACCAGGGATGACCCGATTGCTGGCAAGGTGGAGCATGCAGTCGTATACGTTCGTGACCGAGTCCGGAGAGATCGGGCCGACGTTACGCGATGTGCTGATGCTGACAGGGTTGCGATACACGGGGAGGTGGATGCGCGGGTGACCCGGTTGAGTGGGGAGGAGCGACTGTTACAAACACAACTACTAGACATCCTGGCTGAGACGAAGAAGCACCGGAAGGGGACGTACGGTGGGTGGCTGCGCCAGTTCTATGGTACGCCGCAGGCGAGGACAGGCCAGAGGTTGGGCAATGCTGCCCAGTTCGTGATGGGGCCGTATTATGGCAACGATCGGTACGAGTTGGTGGCGTTTTTAGCTATGTTCTTGTCGAGGTAAATTTTCGTACTGTCATGTGATTATGCGTGAATATATCATATGTCTTGCTTGCCATGTAGAACGTCAAACTGATATATGTTGCCGGTCATTGCTTGCAGGTTTGTGTTCGAGGGGACACCTGAGGATGGCATTTCCCCGAGGGTGTTTCCCTTGGCCATTCGGATGGCGCAGGGAAGGCGGGTCGGCTTGGCTCCGGTGTATTTGGGCACGTTATATTCGCGGCTAGATCAGTTCGTGAATGACGTGAAGCAGTCATATGGTCGGTATCAGGTGGCGACGTACGTGGACTAGATGTTCTTGCAGAGGTATCTGTACGAGTGCTTTCCAGGGTACCGGCCCGATGGATATCCACTCGCACATCCGTCACCGACGATGGGGACAGTGACCCGTCCAGGCAGGTCGCGACAGGTAGTGTTATGGTGCAGCGGGTCTCGGGTGTTTGCTTGGGTAGGCATCAGGAGGCCGGGGTGTCCGTTGGCACAGATTCTAGACAAACGGGAGGAATGCGAGCGACGGCCCTATATAGAGATGCATGCGTCATATGGTACGCTGCCATGGCTGCATGTGCAGGAGGTGACGACAGATTTGAGCGGGAGAGGCGAGTTAGTGCCAGGACAGCTGGCGCTATTGTTTGCATATTTTCCCGGCTGGCTCCCGATGTTGACAGATGATGGTGGGAAGCCCGCCGAGTGCTGCTATTACGTGGCGAGGTATAGCCCGGATCGTCTGTCGTTGGCATTCGGGTATGACTTAGAGCCCCCATGCGGTTTTGACAGCCCTTGGAGTGTGGCGACGACTTTTGGGTATACACGATTTGACAGAGCCCGCGAATGGCCAGCACCGACTACAGAGTGGAGGCAGCCAGGGACAGAGGTGGCAGGGGCGGTGACAGCAGATTATGCACATTGGTGGGAGCGCTGCGAGGGAGCTGGGCCGGATGGCTGGCACAGCCGTCAGGCACACGTCGACAGGTAGATGTGTTTGCATACGACCGAGCCCTGAGTCTGATATCGGCCACAGTCGCGAGGCAGTGCGGGATGCTGTCACTAGTGATCGGGAGTTCTGTTCCGAGCTCGGAGAGGGAGGCGGATGAGGATGCTGGAAAGCAGGGGGACGCTGCCCCAGGGGAGGACCGCGGAGAGGAGCTTATTGCAGAGGTGCCAAGGTGCCGAGGGCCGGCAAGGGCCCTTTATCGGCATTACGAGTGGGGATGATGGAGACAGCGTGTCAGGCTAGTGCCGGTACATCAGCCCCACACATATCAGGGGCGAAGAGGCCGCGCGACGCATTAGAGGAGCTAGACTCTGAGGTTTGCTTCTATCCCTTCTTTTGTCGTATGAATATGGTTTGCATATTGATCATAATTTGTGAACTGACAGCGGTTTTGCCAGGGGGACGAGGAAGAGGCGGTCGCGGAGGGTAGCGAGGCCGAGACCGAAATCGAAGGCGAGGAGGCTATGGCAGCCGAGGCCGGTAGATCAGCTGATAGTGATGAGACTGAGGCCGTTGAGATATTGGCGGCCGGTGTGATGAGGAGGGTGAGTCCATTGCCTGTTACTGAGGAAACGGTGGGGGCACTATACGGCGGAGAGGGGAGTGATACAGTGATGTTTGATATTGACAAGGACTGGTGGACAGGCATGGAGACACAGGTTGTGGGAGGTGATGGTGGTGATAAGGCGGAGCCCGAGCCCGTTGTTGCTACCCTGGTTCATGACGCAGGAGACACCGGTTCAGGCTGGTGTGGCGCGACGGCATGACACATTACCGGAGTCCGTGGTTGAGGTTGGCGCTACTTTACTGGCGATGCATTCAGCCACGATCGGTGCGCAGAGGGCTGGTGGGATGTCGGAGATTTCTGCAGCGGGCGGCAGTGGCGCGGCAGCTGGAGAGATGAGTATAGGGTCTTCGAGCGGTCAGGTGGATGTGGCGACTTGGGGGGGCCTCCAGCTACCGGCGAAGACGGTGCGCCGGTTAGAACTGGTGAAGGCAGCGTTCCCGCAGACATTCGAGAGGGTGGGGGTAGAGAACCCAGTACTACGGATGTGGGTGTCTGCCGGGTTTATGGAGTGGTTGCTGCCATTTGCTAGTGTGCCATCGACGGGTTGGACTGCAGAGTTCGTTGCTCGGTCGCTTTCAGAGTTCGCTCCGTTCACATCACTAGGCATGCAGCTGGACTGGCTAGCAGATTTCTTTAGGTCGAGGAGCGGTAGCCATGAGATGGATGAGAGGCGCGCAGTCGTGGTCATGCGGGAGATGTTGCTGGAGCGGCGCCGTACAGGGTTATAGAGGCAGAGCGGTCAGAGATTACCACAGAGTTGGCCGGGATTGACATGCAGGTAGCAGAGATAGAAAGACAGCTCGTCGACTTGCAGAGGCAGTTGGCTGATCTACAGAGGCGGCGAGGTGAGGTGGATGGGCGAGAGTCAGAACGGTTGAGGCGACAGGCCGAGCTTGATGCTGGATGGTCAGAGCTACAAGCAAAGCGGGAGGTACTTCAGGCATTCAGCTCCCACCCAGTTGCATCACTGTTGTCGAGACTTTCATAGCTTGTATGTTACTTTGTTGTAGTTGTAGCGCTCAACGATGGCTAGTAAACGTTTGATGTATATGTATATATTTTGATGATCTTGGCTTATTGATGTTGTGTTCGGTTGCTCTTTTTTTTTTCGTGTTTGAATGTCTTGCACATTTTGGTCACCTGTGAATGTTCCCCCTTTCCCGCCCGTAGAAAGTGACTTAGGAAGCATAGGTTGAAAATGAGTGTCAGCTAGGCAGAAGCTGAGGTAACAGCATGACTTTGTATTGATAGGACGTGGGGCAAAATGCCATTACATGAGTAGCGTAGAATGCTATACAGATCAACAAAAATTACAAGTCTGTAAGCAATGTCGCATGTACAAAAATGCTATGAGAGCGAGTACTATGATGCGGGCGGATAGGGCTGGGGGAACATTGCCGTGACTAAACATAATACTTCTTCAGGTAGCGGCCGTTGATGGGGGCCGAGATCTGACCGTCGTCGTGGTTGAGCAGGAGGTATGAGCCATTAGTGCGGGCTTCGTGCACCGTGAAAGGGCCCTCCCAGTTTGGCGTGAATTTAGGAGCTGACATGTTGGCTCGTACATGCTTGGCGGCTTGAAGAACAAGGTCACCCTCGATAAGTGAGCGTGGCTTGACGGTCTTCCCATAAGCTTTCGTGAGCTGCTCATGATATTTCTTCATGCGGCGCAGGGCCGTGGCTCGTCGTTCGTCGAGGCCGTCAAGTGTCGCCAGCCGGGCTGTTTCATCTCCGAGACCGCTGCTTAGAGAAAGTCGAGCCGATGGTACTGCGATCTCGGCAGGTACCACGCACTCGTCCCCGTAGACGAGAGAGAAGGGCGTGGCCTTTGTCGCTGTGTGCAGGGATGTTCTGTAGGCCCAGAGTGCCAGATTCAGTTGTTCGGACCATGACCGGTTGGTGTCATGCACCATTCGCGATAATACTCGGAGCAGAGTCTTGTTGGAAGCTTCAGCTTGACCATTACCTTGCGGGTAATAGGGAGTTGATGTAGCATGGCTGATGTTGTACCCTTCCATGAGAGCTCGAACCTCT
Organism: Escallonia herrerae; assembly: GCA_033070095.1. Lineage (NCBI taxonomy): Eukaryota > Viridiplantae > Streptophyta > Magnoliopsida > Escalloniales > Escalloniaceae > Escallonia > Escallonia herrerae. The sequence continues at coordinate 5,655 of JAVXUP010002377.1, read as the reverse complement.
CGATTAATGAATGGCGTGCCATTGTCAGATATAATACATCGAGGGATGCCGAAACGACAGATGACGTCACGTAAGAAGTTAGAAACGGCACCTCCCGTGGCTCTCCGCAGAGGTACGGCTTCGACCCACTTCGTGAAGCGTTCAGTAGCACCATGATCCAGGAATGGCATCTGGATGGCGGGTGGATGGGGCCGATGAGGTCGAGGGCCCAAGAATGAAATGGCCACGGGGCTGAGATCATGCGCAAGTCGGATGCTGGCGTGTGTATCCTGTCGGCGTGCCGCTGGCAGGGTTGGCAGCGTCGGACATGAGAGATGGAGTCGGATTCCATAGTCGGCCAATAATACCCCAATCTTAGTAATTCTGCATACAGCTTCTGGGAGCCTTGATGTTCACCACAATCACCATTGTGTACTTCGTTAATTACCTTGACTACTTGGGCACCCTGCAAGCATCGCAGGGTGCGTCCCGAAAATCCCTTGCGAAACAACTCGCCTTCCGTCACAAAATACTTGACTGCCTTGCGCTTGATGGATCGTGCTGAGCCGCGGTCAGGTGGTAGAATCCCGTGGGATAAATACTGGATGAAAGGCTGGCGCCAGTCACCTTCGATGTCAATGACAAGAGCTTCTGCACCGTCGGGTGCATACAAGCACTCGGGACAGTCCTTTTGTATATCCGAGGCGTCCTTGGCCATGGATGGCCAATATAGGCCCATACGCTGGAGGCGACGATATAGAGGGGGACCGTCGAGGCCACAACACTTCTGGTGGCCGAGCTGTAATTTGTGCTTTGCCTCTTCCGAGGCCAAACATCTGGCTAGAGTGCCTCCGGGACACCGCCTGTATAAGACATCTCCCATCATTGAAAAGTCTGTAAGGGTGGAGGCATGAGCAAGAGATGGCGCTTTAAGTTTGTCGATAATCGGTTGCCTCCAATCGTCCGTAGTAACGTCCCTCGGGACTAGGTTCAGTGCTGTGCATGGTTCCATTCTCTTGACGATGGTTAGCATCCGTTGTTCACCATCGACTTCTATCTTTGACGCGATCGTGGCCAAGCTGTCCGCATGTCTGTTGTGGCACCTATTGTGATGTTCATACTGGACATGGCCGAGTCTTCCTTCCAAGTGTTGCACCAAGGCACGATAAGGTGCCAAGGCTGGTTCTTTGACCGCGAACTCTCCGTCCGCCTGCTTCATGACCAACTTTGAGTCTCCTTTCACACACAGCGCCTTAGCCCCCATACTGACGGCAAGCATGAGGCCAATGACAAGTGCCTCGTATTCAGCTTCGTTGTTAGACACCGGGAATGCAAGTTTGAAAGATAGTGAAGTGGTAACACCGTCTGGAGCCCGTAGGACTATGCCGGCACCCCCTTGCCGGAGGGGTGTGCCATTGGGACCTTTGCTAGTGGCAGAGCCGTCGAATTCAAGTGTCCACAGTTCATCGATGTCGGTGATCAGGGCTGTCTCCTCCCCAGGCAGTTGATCCGAGGTCGGTTCATATTGTTGGCGTGGGAAGAAGGCCAGGAGGTCTGCAAGTGCTTGGCTCCGCAGAGCTGTAGGATTCTTGATAGATAAACCGAATTCGGCCAATAGCAACAACCAACGGGTGAGTCGACCAGACAGGGCGGGACGCGTAAGCATGTAACGGAGTGGGTCAGCCTTGGTGACGAGTGTGATCTGGTGCGCCAGAAAGTAATGTCTGAATTTCTGCGAGGCGTACACCAAGGCTAGACAGTGTTTCTCGAGCTCGGAGTAGTTGGCTTCGGGTCCCCTGATTATTCTACTGAGGTAATAAACAGGACGCTCGACACCTTCGACTTCTTGGGCAAGCAAAGCCCCGATGGATCTGGGTGTGGAAGTCAGGTAGAGTAGGAGTGGGATGCCCCGTTGTGGTACGACCATGGTTTGCGGTGACATGAGGACCGCCTTAATTCGTTCAAATGCTTGCTGTTGGGGCGCACCCCAATTCCATGGTGCGCTTTTACGCGTCAAGTGTTGGAATGGCGTAATGAGCTCGGCCAGCGCGGGTATGAAGCGTCGGAGGTAAGAGACCTTGCCGAGGAAGCTCTTCAGTTGCTTTGTGTTCTTGGGGGAGGGCATTTCTTGGATGGAGGCAGCTTTAGAAGGGTCAACGTCGATGCCCTGTCGACTGACCAAGAAGCCGAGGAACTTGCCGGAGGAGACGCCGAAGGCACATTTCAATGGATTCATCCGCATGTTATACTGGCGGCAACGATCAAAGACTGCTCGAAGGTCGGTGAGGTGATCACTTTCCTTCTTGGATTTGATAATAAGATCGTCGACGTAGTCTTCCACAGTACGGTGTATCATGTCATGGAAGATTGCTGTCATAGCCCTTTGATACGTAGCACCCGCATTCTTGAGGCCGAAAGGCATAACTTTCCAACAAAAATTACCCATAGGAGTGCGGAAGGCTGTCTTGGCGCTGTCGTCGGGGTTCATGCGAATCTGATTATAACCTGCGAACCCATCCATGAAAGATAAAGTTTCATATCCGGCGGCGGCCTCCGTAAGCATGTCGATATTGGGTAGTGGAAACTCGTCCTTGGGGCACGCCTTATTCAAGTCCCGAAAGTCAATACAGACGCGGACTTGGCCATTTTTCTTTTGTACAGGGACGACATTAGCCAGCCAAATAGGGTGAGTGATAGGTTCGATGAAGCCTGCCTGCAGAAGGCGTTCAATCTCTTGCTTGATTTTCAATTCGAGCTCGGGGCGGAATGTCCGCGGGTGTTGTCGGATAGGGACGGATCCGGTAGCAATGTTGAGATGGTGTGTGACTAAGGCAGGATCCAGTCCGGGCATCTCATTGTAGCTCCATGCCAAGACATCACGATACTCATGCAGGAGGGAAACCAATTCCTCTCTTCGGCCGGGGGCGAGTTTTGTGCCAATGTAGGTGTGCCGCGGTTCTTCGCCCGGGTCGGCCAGGTTGATTTCTTCAATATCTTCAGCCTGTGGTCGAGGGCCATCCTCATAGCAAGGTGGTGCCGCGCCGGGGGTGAGGTCAGGATCTGGCTGGCAATGCTCGGCCGTGCAGCACCATTCAGTCTCTCCAAGGGGGTCGGGGTCGAGGGGGTCTGATGAGGGACCACCTGGAGCCCCTGCATACCGTCATAATTGATAGATGATTTTGCCGTCCTTGACGATACGTTGAAAGGCCGGCTCAGCCTTTTGCTTCTTGGACTTGAGGGAAGAAGGGGGGAATTGGTCGTGGCAGCAGGCGAAAGCGGTGGGGTTGATCCATTATTCTTGTTACTTTTCTCGGTTTTGGCCTTGGGAGGCTTGTCCCCGCACAGCTCATCCCAAGTTGGCAGCCTGGTAGAATGTATATGAGTAGCATTCTCACCATCCTCGGCAAAATTAGTGAAGAAGGAGGCCTCGGCGAAATAAGATTCGGCGCATTCAAAGGGGGCTTTGGTTGCAGGGATTGTCATTGCTACCTCATGCCCCGTAGAACCGGCTACCAGCTTCACACACTGGTGGTATGTTGAGGGAACGGCCTTGTTAACATGGATCCATGGTCGCCCGAGCAGGAGGTGAAAGGCAGACTCGCTGTCTATTACGTGAAAAGTAGTGTCGCGACGGACAGTTCCGACCATGAGGTCGACAGTGATATGGCCGAGGGTCGACTGAGGACCCTGTCCAAAGCCGGTAATCTTGACGGGGTCACGGATGATTTTCCTTGGGGGAATGCTGGCCTGTTGCAGGGTGATGAGAGGTATGATGTTGATCGAGGCGCCGCAATCAACCAAGGCACGACGGAAGCCCGTGCCATTAACAGTACATTCTAAAAACAGCGGCCGATTGTGATGCTCGACCGGCGGCGAGTCTTCATCCGAGAAGACTAAGGCCGTGGAGGGGATGTGACGTAATTCAGCCTGGACGGCGAAGCATTCGGGACCGAGGCCGGTGGTGACCTCGAGCAGGCAATTGGAAAGATAAGTCCGGGCGGCGGGTGAAAACCCCATTTCATCAAAAAAACTTTTGATCTTCGTCATCTGTCGAAAGGAAGACATCGACTGCTTAGCTGGAGGAGGCACGTTCGTCAGTATGGGCTCTGCCGGGGCTTCGGGGATTACAGGCTCGACATGGTCAGTGACAGCCGTAAGGACCTGGTGCTCCCTATTGTTGCGATGCGGTGGGTAGGGATCTTTGCGTACATCGTTGTTCTTCCGTAGCTGTAGGTCGCCCGACGCTACCTTCCTTGCAAAGATGGTTCGCAGTGCATTGCAATTTTTGAGCGGATGGCCAAGGGCTCGATGGAAAGGACAGTAGGTGGGTCTGGCCTTTTCTTCGTCTGTGATGTTGGTCCGCATTGGTGGCAGTTGGAAATTTTTGTCATGCGCCACCCATTCCGCCAAGAGTTCCTTCACTGTATTCAGATCACAGGGATAGTCAGGTGCAGGCCTTTGTTGCCTTCGCTTGTCGGAGCCTTGGTCCCCATCTGGAAGCTGACGCTTGAAGCCTGCATAGTTGTTGTTGTTGTTGCTACGCTGAGTGATAGGTGTATCTGCTGAGGCCAACAGCGTACTTTGCGGTCGAGGCTTCCATGACTTGACAGGACCAACTGTCTCGTAAGTTCGTCGGGCTGTCTCCTTGAGGTGTCCCCATGACCTCAACTGTAGGTTCTCGATATGCACTCGGTAGACGTCAATCATATTTTTGATGCATATGGGAACCAACGTTTCGTCTTTGCTGAAATCCGTGCACTCAAGGCACTTGAGATGAAAACGATGCACATATTTATTCAAGTCTTCTCCCTGGTTCTGGCGAATGCCAGCAATATCAACGATAGTCACGCGCTCGGTCTCGTAATGAAACTTGTCTAAGAACAACTGGACCATGTCGTTCCAGGTGTGGACGGTCCCTGCGGGGATCTGGTGATACCAAGTGTAAGCCAAGCCTGTAAGGGATTTGTGGAATTCTCTCAACTTTAAGCTGCCTCCTGTACCATACTGCTCCAAGGAGCCTGCGAATCTTGTTAGGTGCTCACGGGCGTTGCCCTCACGTCCGTTGAAGAGCACAAAGTTTGGTTGCTTGTACTTGAGGGGGTAGGGTGCGATGGCGATATCATTGGCGTACGGGGCGTGTCCGGTCAGACGGGTTGAGGAGTCCGGTTCGGAATTCCTCGACAGGCGACGGACAAGGGCTTCCAAATCTGACCGAGTGACATAGTTGGAGGATGGTGCCTCATTGCCGGTCAAGGGGTGATGACCGCCTGGTGCGTCGCGAGCCCCCGAGCCCCCAGATGGTACGGCTTGATGAACGGGGACATGGGAGGGTTGGTATAGTGCAGGTGCTGGCAAGGGCAGCTGTGCAGGGGCGAGTGTGGGTTGGCGAGACATGTCTATCACTTGGCCGGGGGTTTGGTGTTGCTCAGGTGGATACGGATTAGGTTCCATCTCGATGGAGTCATGAGTTTCAGAGGAGCTTCTTGCCGGCATCAGATGAGATGGTGTGACAGCGGGGAGAATCTGCTGCAAGATTGGCCCGAGATCCGTGTGTAGCTTGCGGGGCGGCACTGCAGAAGGAGATGTGTCAGCTACTGGTGGCGAGGGTGTTGCGAGCCCTACCGCCAAGGGTCTGGATATCCAAGGCAGCGGTAGTCGCGACACTGGGGCCGGGGC